>JAWPHD010007208.1:0-132345 GCA_037043455.1 Cyrtodaria siliqua
GACCACTGCATATCCAGGCAGAGGGGTAAACATTCCCCGAATTCATGTTCATTTTGTCTTTTTTGTTCACTATTTTCATCATGAAACATTTAATGTTTCAGGTGCTACTTCAGTGCTGGCTGCGATCGTGGTTCCAGCGAAAAATGGCGTGTTTACTAGAGAATTTGCAGCAACTCTGCAGTTCAGCGGGTAAGAAGGTTCTAGGCACATTCTGCATATTTTTATCTAGCTAATGAAGAGTGAGCCGGATCGAATGTCATTCCTGTTGGCGCCATATAACATGTTTGTGTTGGTGCGCCTTAAACCCAAATTCAAATCAATTCATCTTCGTCGATTCTTTTTTACACAAATATTGTTTGCAAATACTACACTACTATTTTTACATTTCATATGCAGAATTATTTATTGTGTTGTATATGGGTGGGGTAACTCAGGTGTAAAAATCCTTAAAATATGCATAAATTGTAATGAAAAGATATTAAAATAGACAACTGTTAAGATTTTGCGTTGCAAAATGCAATGTTTAATTCATGTATTTATGTATAATAAATAATCCAAATATGTAATCCAAATGTGTAATTATAATAAGTATTGCCGTGACGCATACACCTAAAAAAGTTCGATTTTTTTATATAAGCTACCTGTTCCAGATTGCTATCATGGAAAAATGTAATCTATATACATTGCTCTTTTCAAAAAGTGATGGTAGAATGTGTCCCTTGAGTTGGTAACAATATCGAAAATGTTGGGTCCTGGCTCAAGGCCTATATATAGAGGTCCCGGTAAGAAGACAATTTCATAACTTAGTTTAAAACCCATTTAAAATAGTCACACAAGTTGTTCTGTTTCTTCTTTAGCAACTTATCATCACACAAATAGTAAAAGGTCAAGGTCACATTCAAAGCATGTGTTGCAGATCATAATTCATGTGTGATCTTTACATTCCCTAAATATTAATTTAATAACCATTGTCATTCGTCATATATTCTTGAAAAATGCAATGAAGTGCGACAAACCTGCTCGAAAGTCCGTCCAAATTGTACATATATTTAGAAATTCCGTTATTTATTGTTGCAAGACAGAAACGTTATATGTGAATGATTTGATTTGGTTCTGTTCTCTTTTCTCGAAATAATAGTTAATAAATCATCAAATGTCATGTTAACTATCCAGCCAGCTTATATATTAAGGTCAATAAACATCTAGTTGTTGCTGACAAAAACTAAATATATTCCACGGGTCTTCAAGATGAGTGCTTCACAAACTCAATAGCAAGTCCACATAGTATAATTGTCTAAACTGCCGTTAGTAAAAAACGCTTTTATATTATTACATGCCAAAAATGTCGTATTTTCTATAGCGAATGTTACATAACAATCCATATAAGGCTCGCTTTATTTCGAATTCTAGTGCCTGCACCACAATAAACATCTCCAAACTTTTAACTTCTTGTCTTACTGCCGTTACAGATCACGTTAAACTATATTGTGATAAAATTTAGGAAAACTCTGGGATTAATTTATTTTGGTCTATAAAAAATTCAGGATACGTTCTTGATAAAATTTTCAATAAAAGGTCAAGTTTCATCAATAAGCACTTATGACTTCTCTACACTATATACAACCTTACCACATCACCTTATTAAAGACAAGCTAATTTCTCTTATTCAAAAAACATTCGCTAGAGAAATACTACATTTTTGGCATGTAATAATATAAAAGCGTTTTTTACTAACGGTAGTTTAGGACAATTATACTATGTGGCCTTGCTATGAAGTTTGTGAAGCACTCATCTTCCTATTAGATAATATTTTCGTGAGGTATGGAACCACCGTTTATAGACAAATTGTTGGTATCCCTGTGGGTACGAGCTGTGCACCACTTGTCGTAGATTTGTTTTTATTTTGCTATGAACGGGATTTCATGTTGAGTCTTTAACCAGATACCCAGGCAGATGTTATTGAAGCCTTTAATGACACATCTCGGTATCTGGATGAAATATTGAACATTGACAACCCTTTCTTTTCCAACTATGGTTAATTATACTTATCCTAAAGAATTTCAGCTTAACAAAGCTAATATATCTGATAATAACGCTTTCTTTCTAACTATGGTTAATTATACTTATGCTAAAGAACTTCAGCTTAACAAACCTAATATATCTGATAATAACGCTTCTTTTCTTGATTTAGATCTCTCGATTGAAAATGGTAAAATAATTAGCAAAATCTATGACAAGAGAGATGATTTTAATTTTGACATTGTTAATTATCCCCACTTGGATGGGGATGTTCCCCGAGCAACTTATTATGGGGTGTATGTGTCTCAACTTATTCGTTTTTTTAGAGCTTGTACTCGAGTTGGGGACTTTAATATTCGTAATCTTTGTATAACTAAAAAGTTACTCAATCAGGGTTACCGTTACCATAAACTTCGTAAAACATTTGCAAAATTTTATTATCGTAACCCTGATCTTCTTTCCAAATATAAATATAATTTAAGGACTCTTCTGCGACAAGGACTATCACAACCTGATTTCTATGGTGATGTGATTTATAAACTTCGTAAGATTCTTGGTCATGGTCACTTTCATACTATCTTTGTTAAACTTGTTAAAAAGTTTATCAAAAGAGGTTATGACCCTATCATTTTGCAACGTACTGCATGCTTGGTGGTGGACCCTTTTACAGTTCGCCACTATGCTTTCCTCTTTAATTGTACGATGACCGGACAGGCTGTGGACCCTATGATGACGCCTACCTAAAGCCCATTGGGACGGTGGCGTTTGATGTTATTCTATGATATTTCTTGTCGTGCCCTTAATGGTTTATTCTCTTACTGCTCTGGCTACTGCCAAGTCATTGAGTACCTTCATTGTGGCTTTCTAGGCTATTGTTGTTTTTTTTGTATTTTATTTTCACGAGCATATTTGTGTTTTACTTATATTGCCTTTTGATGCTGCCTTGTTGGTTAGAGATTAGATCATTGCGGGGATTTCTTTATTTACACTGTCCTGTTTTAATGGGCTGACAGTAGGGTAAGTGTGAGGTTTGGTGCACCCTAGAACCGGTTTAAACCGCCAGTGACCTACTTTGCCACTGACAGTCCCAAGGCGGTAGCCCTATTGTCAACCCCTTTTGTGTTTGTGATGTCGTTTGCATATATTATTGCTTTTGCCTTCTTATTTGTGTATTTGCGTGTTTGTTTCTGTGTTTTGTGGTTGACTGTCCTCCTTGAATGCTACTTTCTCTGTCCGATATTTTTATATTTCTTTTGAGGAATAACGTGTTTATCGCATTATATAAACTGAGATAGTACTACAAATAAGTATAAAAGTCGAACAGGAAATGCAGCTTTCACAGAACACAGTAAACCCCAAAACACGCAAAATAAATTTCACGTTTCATTCATAATTATTTACGGTTTTTCTACACTACATACAACCTTGAAATACAACCTTATCAAAGACAAGTTTGTTTGGGCTTTAAATAGAGTACATTTAAGGTCCTCTAGACGTACTCTAGACTAATGTAGGCTAATTTAGCTGCTGTGTCTATCCTAATGCTTTCTCTAATGTCATAGAACTGTTCATGTTAACGGTGACAAAAAATGAATTCCATATCAAATTATTCAATAAAAGCACTGTCGAATCTCCTCTTGTAGATGTGGAAGAATTGAAAGTACTAACCATTTTTATCTTTGAATGCCCAATATACGATAGTTCACGTGTGAACCTATTATAGGAACTGAATCTATTGAATCTATTGTGCCCTGTTTCCTTAAATAATGTACTATTTGGCGACTTAAGACTTTCATACGATGTGAATTCGAATATATTTAAAGAGGTCGAGAAATACATATTGACTAGTAAACGGTTTTAGGTTATATAAGGAGATGCAGGCAAGTCGAGCTTGTTTCATGTGCTCCTAAACGCCCAAAACCTAGCGGCTATGTCTTCTTTTCTCTTAGTATAAGAATTAGTTCTATCTATTGATACAAGTATACTTATATTTCAAATTTACCGCTATCTTATCCTTACCATATTCAACCAGTGGATAAGAACTCTATAAGCTTTTATCTTTCGTTCTGATCCTTTGATCCATTTGTTTTTGTGTAAAATATTGTGTATTGTTGTAGCTATTAGGAAATAGAATATGTTTAAACCATCATATTGTGTTTGGTAAAACAGGAAATGCCTTGACCAAATATATACGCACTGTACTAGTGTGGGTAGAACAGAAAATGAGCAAAGAAACTTGTGTGTAGAAAGCATTTCTTCAACTTGCTTTTGGCCATAATAAATAAAGCCAAATAAAAACTAAATTGAATAAGACAAAGTGTTAAAAGAAAGTTAATAACAACTCTCTAATTGAGAAGGTTACCATAAATATCCAATTTATATGATCAGTATCGAGTGCATTATTTTCCGCAGTAACCTCACTCTTTGTGATACCAATTAAAAATAGATCAGTATCGGGTGCATTATTTTCCACAGTAACCTCACTCTTTGTGATACCAATTAAAAATAGATCAGTATCGGGTGCATTATTTTCCACAGTAACCTCACTGTTTGTGATACCATATACAAATAGATACAACAGTCGAACAGGAAATTGAACATTCAAAAGACTGACATCTTAATACGATTCAACAAGCATGCGATAGATGTAGCATTCATGAGGGAATTACGTATTTTTAGAAAATTTATTTTAGTAGTTTAGGAAACGTCCGTGTCCATTATATCGGCATGGGAAATATGTTTGATTAAAGCTACACTGTCTCTATTTTAACTGATAAAACTCATTCCAAAGTTCGTTATATAAGGCATAAATCTATGCGTAAAGTATCACATTTTGAATTTGGCCTTCATACAGGAAACATCGATAAATATACGGCTTCGGAATATATGCGATAAAAAAAGAGTTGACTGGAACGGGATGTGAACCAGAGACCTTGCGGTTTTATGTTTGAAGGATGTACATTTAACAATTTGACCACGGCTACTTATTGGAACGTAGTAGCATTTTAACACCTCGTAAGCATTACGTAATAACTAGCGCGCACACAAATGTATCAAGCGCTAAATATCCAGTCGAGATACAGTTGTTTTGAGCCGAAATACTGGTTTCAAATTGAGAAAATATAGTATTAAAACAATGTCTTTTTACACGTGCGAAAAGATGGAGTATATATTTACTGATTCATCTTGGGTTGCGTTTAAATATTTTATTTTGCCTCATAATAAAAGGTAATTAGTACACCATTTTCTCAAGAACCGCTAAAGGCTCATCGATAAAGCACGTGACTTCAAACAGATTGCCGTGTGTTCCAGTATCGAAAGAGGCAAACTGTTTATTCGTAAATCATAATGCTACCTGTATACAAAGAAATATAAACAGATAGGACAGGGAAAGTAGCATTCAAGGAGGACAGTCAACCACAAAACACAGAAACAAACACGAAAACAGACAAACAAGAAGGCAAAAGCAATAATAAATGCAAACGACTGCACAAAAACACAAAATGGTTGACAATAGGGCTACCGCCTTCGAACGGTATGATGTGCACTGCTCGATATCTACACAGTAAATTATGTCCAGCCTTAGATTTGATCGGTTTAAATACTCCATTTAAAGAAATCGAGTAATGTAGAGACTGTGTAGCCTTAAGGTTTTGTTACTGCCAAGTAATTAGTTTCACGGCTACATCAATAATGCACATCTAGTTATAGTCTGTCAAACTGTATCCATGGTTATATATTACTATCTTATATCAAGCGATTGATGTGGATACAGTTTGGACTGACTGGTATTACTCCGGGTGGGATAAACCATTCCCATCGCCCACTAGCGCTAAAGGGTTGTATTTTCCCATTGTTGAAACATTAACAGATTAACATATTGTATGACGTTATTTTGTAAATAAACGTACAACATCGATTTTTGGCGTCGTCACTGCACACTGTTTATGTCAAGTGCAGCTTCACAAAGGAAGCAGGAAATGAAGCATCCAAGGAACACACTCAACCAAACGCATAAAAATAAACAACAATTACGAAGATGAATAAAAGGCAAGATATGATATCATAAACATAAAAGGGTTGACAATAAGGCTACAGCCTTGGAATGGTCAGAGTCAAACTGGACAGCTGTGTGTTTAAACCAGTATCTAGGGTGTACCAAACCTCACTCTTACCCTATTATTTATAGATATCACCGCCAGGTGTTATTCTCTATTCTAATACACCCGCACTATATAGCCTAGCTTAAAATATCTCGTTATATTGAACGATATATCACTGTAATTTTTGCAACGTTAGGAGAATAAGCATTGCGCATTGCGGATTGCGCATTGTAACGTATGCAACGTTAGGAGAGTAAGCAAAGCAATGCGAAAGATTGTTATTTTCACATTTTAGGGGTATTAGAATAGAAATAGAACATCGTTTACGGTGAATTATCTATACTATATCACGGTTTGTCGTTCAATTGTAAACAATAATTTCACGAGAACGAGTGAAATTATTGTTTACAATTGAACTCCAAACCGCGATATACTAAACGATAATTCACAGTAAACGATGTTCTATTTCTCTAACAAACAATGCAACATTAATAGGCAATGTAAGTATAACACATAAATGATCATGAATACATGAATATAAAACCAAAAGCCTAGAAAGCCAAAAGCAAGTAGTCACTGACTTGGCAGTCGTCATAGCAACAAGAGAACACACCATTACGGGTAAGACAAGACACGATTTAAGACAAGCATCAGACTTTGAGTATTTAGGTAGACGTCATACAAGTGAAAGTAAGAATCGACGTGTAGTTTACCACTATACCATTGAATACTGCCGCCATATAACTTATTGAAAGCTTGTCGCCAAATTCACCTTCAACGATGACGGGTGATTTCAACAAACCAGTTTTATTCATGCCATTGTTTTTAATCAGCATAGCATAGCACTGTAAGGAAATCCAAAGCAGGCTGAGTGTCGGAGGCTAGTCTAGTTAGAAAGCCCGTAGTAGTTAGACAGCTATATTTGTCGTGTGTTTTTTTCCTTCAAAATGCACGTTATGGCAGATTATCCAAAAGGCTAACAAGTGCTTCGTTACAAAAATATATATTTAGTATATTTAAAATCATTTCATTTCTTCATATATTATAATGCACGTTGCAATCTATGACTCATATGGATCACACAAATAATCAAAGATTCTATCACCGATATCTCAGACTGAAGTTGCCCATCCGGCCGATATCCCAAAGGGTTTCATTAACAGGAGGAAAACATCCACTTTGATAGAGAAATGTAAATAACCACAATGTCATACATAAGCGGGTCTAATTATATATGGAAAACTTTCTCAGTGCCAGTAGTGTGTTCTTAACCACCTATAGTGTAACAAATGTCAAACAATATTAACACACTTTAATCATTACTACACGTGCAATATTGTTACATGTTACACGACATGTTCGTTCTAACGTTGTAATACATAAAGACAGATTTTCAGTCTGTTTTATTGATAAGCGTTTTTTCGGTGTTGTATAGATAAGATAGTTCATCAACGTGCTATAAACACAGAATGATGCATCGTGTAGATATGATAAACGCTAATGGTGATGTTTCGAGAAGCTAGATATGTCTGTCACGTGACCATACCTATAGTCAAACGTCAATATCACAGTCAATGTTAAATTCTGATTTCTATCAACATTGGGTATAACATTTTCATTTTTTTTTATATTTCTTCATCAAACTTTCGTGACAACAGACGCATGACCTAAATAATATATAAAGGTCATGTCAATGTTATGTCTACTCTAAATCATTTGTTCTTGTTTAGAAAACGTCTAACATGTTGTATAAGTTGTCCGTTTCTTCATAAAATTATGGTTTTCTTTAACATTTCAATACTCGTATAAGCTCATTTTGACAATATACCACATCAATATAAAGAGGTCCCGGTAAGAAGACAATGTCATACCTTAGTTTAAAGGCAAATTAAAATGGTCACAAAAGCTTTTCTGCTTCTTCTTTAATGTTTAATGACAATAGCAACATCATCACACTATTAATAAAATGTCAAGGTCAAAGTCAAAGCGTTTGTTGCAGTTCATAATTCATGTATGCTCTTACATTTCCTAAATATTAATTTAATAACAATTGTCATGCGTCATATACAAGTATTCTTGAACAATGCAATGAAGTGCGACACACCTGCTCCAAAGACCGCACAAGTTGTTCTTCTATCAAATAATTTAAAAAAATAAAAATAAAAACTAGTTAGAAATTCCATGTTATATTGTTACAAGTACAGAACTGTTATATGTAAATGATTTGATTTGGTTGTGTCCTCTTTTCTCGAAATAATAGTAATTAAATCATCAATTGTCACGTTAACTATCCAGTTGGCTTGTATATTAAGGTCAATAAACATCTAGTTGTTGTGACAAAAGCTAAATGTAAACCACGGGTCTTCAATTTGAGGGAAAACGTGGTTTATCGCATTATATAATTAAATATAGTTTTACATTCATATGGTTTTTAAACCTTAAAAATGATGCCTTAAATGCTAAACGTTGAATAGAAATGGTACACAATATTCGGTAAAACTATTAAGTTAATTTGTTTTAGAATTACTGAAATGTATAATAAATGAAATGTCGAATATACATTTAAAATAACATCAATACCTTTTTAACATTATTAAATAAACTGAGATAGTAATAAAAGTAAGTATAAAAGTCGAACAGGAAATGCAACTTTCACAGAACACAGTAAACCACAAAACACGCAAAATAAATTCTACGTTTCATTCATTCATTTAAAATAACATCAATAAATCGTTTACGCCTTTTCTACATTAAATACAGCCTTGCAATACAACCTTATCAAATACAAAAAAGGATAAAAATATCGAACAGGGAAAGCAGATTCAAGGACGACAGTCAACCACAAAACACAAAAACAAACACGCAAACAGACAAACGAAAAGACAAAAGTAATAAAAAATGCAAACGACATCACAAACACAAAAGGGTTGACAATAGGGCTACCGCCTTGGAACGGTTTAATTTCTAGTATTCAAAATACATTTTGTCCGAGAGAGTGCAATATAAAAGAGTATGGGAGTGGACCCTTGGAAACGAAAGAACATCGATAAATACGAAATATTGCAGTCTCGGTTTGTTTGGGCTTTAAAGGAGCCTTTTTATACCTCGTGTTTCTTGTTTATATTTATTACTGAACACTATATAAACACACTGCAACTCATTTTTTTGATGATATATCGCTTTCCGTGCTTTTTATCGCCAGGTTAAAAATCACCTGTTGACCGATACAATAACCGTATTCGCCTCGGGTTTATTTCCGCTGATTTCCGGTGTGTGACGTCACACAAAGTACCGCGCCATAACTGACAGATTGACAACACAGACAGGTTCTCAATATTTTATTGAGATAACTTAGATCATACTTTCTTGAAGTATTAAAGGCAACTGTCACTGAAAGTATGAAATACATCGGGATGAAATTGTTTATTGACTGCAGACTCATTTCTGAGAGAGCTTGTTGCATCACAGAAGTTCAGGGATTTGCTCTCCTATAACATGAAGCCGTGGCTTACGTTTTCTCTGACCATTGGCAAGTGCATTAAAAACATGTCTACGAACGGCAAGACGATTTTTGAAATGAACCGTCCTCCGACGTGCACACGCGTTTGACTTTTTAATGTGTGGACTTTCCGTAGAGATTCTCTGCCCTAGACATAAACTGATACACTGATTTTTATAAGTGTACAACTTACCTAAAATGATCATTTGTTATCCATTTCACACTAAAATGTTAATAAAAAAAAACAAAAAAACATTATGATATGAAATACATTAGTTTAAATCTATTATCTAGGTACTATGCACTGTTTGAACGGCAAAATACAGGTGTCAGTGCAGTGACGTCTTACAAGAAACGTTTACACACGGTCTGAAATTGTCCACACGTTTTTTGGTCAAACGCAAGTCACATGGTGCATATTTAAACGTCCTTTTGTAACAAACCCAGATGTCAAAGAAATGAGACTAACCGATTGCATACTTTCATAGTTTGTCTTTGTTGTTTGTGTTTATTAACATATCACTTATTATGCGATTATCAACGTTTTACACCACTGAAGTGGCGGCAGGCATACACAGTGGGAATTAGACAAATGTACACATTGATCGCATAATTGTCATTCGAAGGTCTAAGGGTAAGAGTTATATAAATATCACCATTCCATGTTCTGTCCAAGTTCTTCTCCAGAATACTCTATTTTTATCATAAGTAATAAATCGGGCTACAGGTATTGCTAATTCAAAGCACGTGTTACCTTTTTTCAGGCATTTTAATAAGATCTCACATATTTACCCCCAATATATATATTTTTTTACATTATTTATATAAAAAAACTGGCCCAATAAAATTAGGTTCCGGTTTCTGACCAACCCCGTTTTGAAGGGCTGACCTCAAACATTTTATGCCAAATCTAATTTCTGTATCCTGTGATATATGATGATATCAACAAATATAAGTTTGAAGTTTGTTTATCAGGTTACAAAATAATGAGTCAGGGCTTTTTTCATGATTTTGGGAACATAACCCGTACCCTGGAATTGGGAATTTTAACGCGATTTTTCATAAAATTGGGAATTTTAGCGCGATTTTTTTATTAAAATTCGGAAAAATATAAAGTAAAGCATTCCTTTCATAATTATATCTTTAATACTGTTTTTTTTGTACACCAAGATAAACAGAAGCATTTGTTTAAGCTTTTGAACCCCAATCATTGGATTGGCACACTAATATATATATATATTTATTTTTTTTAAATTGGGAATTATTTCCTCTTAATTGGGAAAAAAAGATATGTTTTGGCATTGGAAATATGACTGAATTTCGGCTATAAAAACAGCCAAAAAAACCTGTGAGTGAAGAAAAAGATAATTCTCTCTACTTATCTACCCTATTTGTTTGAGCAGGTAATGAGCCACATATATAATTTTATTAGGTATTATTATATTATGTCTAATTATAAGGTTTATATTCCCACCGCCATTCATTTTTCTTATGTAGTAGCCTCGTTTTTGGTGTATATATTTATAAATGAGAGCTCTATAAAGTTATATTGGACTAATTATGCTTTGTTCCATACAGCACTGAATTCACCACCACTAATGATGAAATACACATGGTAATAAAACTGATGCCATATAAGCTGGGTAAAAGTGGCTAAGTACTGCGAAATACCATAAATGCCATAAAACCCTTACTGGCCACTCAATCTAGAATATGCAGGGTCATAAAACTTACGGACTGTGTTACATAATGGTGATAACAGGATATGGCTAGGATCATAAAACCCTCCATTCACTTGTTACGGAATACACAGTGTCATAAAATGACTTTGTTCTGTCTGTTTCAAACAATTTGGCCTAGAGGTTCATGTACTATAATTATAAATGTTTTTTTTTTATTTATAAGACATAAGTGAAATTAGCAAGCAATAATCTGATCATGTAAATCATGATCAGATCAGATAAGCATTTATTGAATTTTATTTTAGATATAATAATTTTAATCAGCTTGAAAAAAAAAGTACACTCTCAGAAACTGAACATCCGAATTGTTGATTGTATCTGGGCATCTGTGTGACGTCATCGCTTAAGTTGGACTTCGGGTAAAATCGTAATATTTCGGATTTTTTCCCGTTGATTTCCGTAAATGTGTGCCGTATGATATATGGAAACGTAATAATAACGTGTTTCGGCTGTGATTTTAATCGTGAGAAATATATCAATAGTTTTTATACAAATATATCTATCAAATAAATATAAGTTATAAGGGTATTAAAAGGCTCCTTTAAATAGAGTACAATTAAGGTCTGAATATCAATTTTCATTTATGTTTTAGCAAACTGCCTTTCAGAAAAGACTTTAGTTGTCACTGTTTAAATAACGAAATTCTACTAGCCATACATGTATTCTGGACTCTTTTATTTCTTTTCAGCAGTAAATGAAGATTTTTCCAAAATGCAGAACGGAGATTTAGAGTACAGATTGTTCTAAGGGCCACTTGCTTCGGCTCAGTGTAGTGGATCAGGGCAATATGCATGCAGAGAACGATGGACTACATTTGTTGAGAAGCATCTCTGGTATTACACTGCGGATACTTAAGTTGTCACAAGTGTACAGCGTTTTATCCTCGTTGTCTCTGAACACACAGCTGAACAATTTCAGAAACGTACTCTAGACGTACTCTAGACTAATGTAGGCTCATTTAACTGTGTTTATCCTAATGTTTTCTCTAATGTCATAGAACTGATCATGTAATAGCATTTCCTATTAAATTCGAAAACTGCAGAAGTATACATGAACGTACAAAACTGAAACATTTAAGATGAACTTTTACTCACATTGGGTAACGAGTGAGTGTGTGTGTGAGTGAGTGAGTGAGTGAGTGAGTGAGTGAGTGAGTGAGTGAGTGAGTGAGTGAGTGAGTGAGTGAGTGAGTGAGTGAGTGAGTGAGTGAGTGAGTGAGTGAGTGAGTGAGTGAGTGAGTGAGTGAGTGAGTGAGTGAGTGAGTGAGTGAGTGAGTGAGTGAGTGAGTGAGTGAGTGAGTGAGTGAGTGAGTGAGTGAGTGAGTGAGTGAGTGAGTGAGTGAGTGAGTGAGTGAGTGAGTGAGTGAGTGAGTGAGTGAGTGAGTGAGTGAGTGAGTGAGTGAGTGAGTGAGTGAGTGAGTGAGTGAGTGAGTGAGTGAGTGAGTGAGTGAGTGAGTGAGTGAGTGAGTGAGTGAGTGAGTGAGTGAGTGAGTGAGTGAGTGAGTGAGTGAGTGAGTGAGTGAGTGAGTGAGTGAGCGAGCGAGCGAGTGAGTGAGTGAGTGAGTGACAGATATAAGTCATCATCACCTTTATAATGGCATACATTTTCGTATCATAATTTCCAATTAAATATTTTTCGGGTGTCCTGTGTTGATGAGATTTTAAGTTTAAACTTATTTATTTTACATCGATTGTAACGAAGGCTCTATGAAGTTATTTGAATCACTCTCGACGTCTTCCTGGGTAGCACCAGTACTTAACAATGCAGATAAAGTGTCTTGCTCAGGGCCACAACGCATATGGCTATGACGGGAATCGAACCCATGACTTTTGGATCATAGGTCCAACGCTCTACCACTAGACCTCCTTTTAGCGCTCCTTTTGGTTTTAGAGTCATTTTAAATATGTTAACAAATTGTTGCGGAGGATAAAACAATCTTTCTTTCTATATCATGTTAATATATGGTATAATCTTAAATGCATGTATATGAATTACGAAGTTCCAGTAAACACAACAGTAGGTACAAGCAAGGTTTTACGCAAGCGAGAGAAAATTGCATTATTTCTGGGTAGGAACTGGGAACAAAGTTTAACATAATTACAGACCAAGTCACGGGTGTTAAAACAATACTCAAAAAAAAGAGTTGTCACGGTGACGTAAACACGCCATGACCGTTTTATTTACCAGACACTTTCTACCCAATTTGTGCTACCAAACATTTTGAATCAAGGTGGGCGAATCCTTGACATGCCTTACAAATTGATTACATATTCACCTTTGTAGCACGACGTGCTAAAGTACACATAAGCACAGAAATACAATTACTCGCCTGTATGGGATGCGTTTGCTTTAGCGTGCATTACAACACAGATAAACTGTTCATTGCTACCATGTGTATTATCAAAGTGAAAAACCTCAAAGAAACTATTCATTACTACCTTACCATGTGCAATTACTAAAACAATATAAGAGTCGCTGCCGTTGTGGCAGCGAATAATATAAAACATTTGTTGCAATCGACAAATGACCAGAAATTCGTTAACAATATACGTTCGCATTATTTTAATATGTAAGTCCTTCCCCACCTCTCCCTCTGTTTTAAACAACCCAATAGTTGCTCTAAAACGTGGTGTATAAAGGCTAACTGTTAATAAGTTTCATCTTTTAAATTCGACATTGGCTGGCATGTTAAATTGAAATTTAAATGTATGACAAAGCTACTCATCTAATTATTGTCTATAAGACTTTGAGATATATACTATAGTGGTGAAACCAACCGCAAATGTATAAACCAATTAAAGGCAATATCCCAATAAATTTTATTTCTAATCAGAGGAAGACAATACGGAGACAATACGGAGGAAAGAAGAAAGAAGTGCGCTCATGTAATTAACCAGGTATATTACCTGGTACAGCAATTATCTTCAATATGCAGTCGATCATCATGTGTAGAGATAACAATAACAATGTCTTATTAATTGTTTTATTTATGTTTTATTCTTGACAAGTTCTTGGCGCAGCAGCGTTTGCTAATGATCTTTATTTATGGTTTACTCTTGACAAGTGTTTGGCGCAGCAGCGTTTGCTAATGAATGTTATTTATGTTCGTATAAGATATGATGCTTTCGGTGCGGGTATTTCTTTTTCATTACTTTACAGCAGATTCTGTTTAAATGCCATACATATTTTATTGTCTATACTTACGTTTATTATGGGGTTTAGGTTAGCTTCTCTGTCTATGTATAGGCAACAAGTAGTTACTGTTCCGAAAAAGTTCATTATGATGGTAATCCTTGATAATCATTGATTTAATGCTTAATATTCCGCCTTTATAGGAATGTAGTACGACCGTGTAAATGATTGTGTATAAAAGTCTTAAACTGCACTAGAGTACAGCGCTGCAGCCGGATATTCCAGTTTCTGAGCTGAAATTATGTCAGACTTTCGCAACGTACCAGGTATTATATGCCCAGTCCGTTACTCAGCAGAGTTTTGCAACATACCAGGTACTATATGCCCAGTCTGTTACACAGACTTTCGCAACGTACCAGTTATTATATGCCCAATCTGTCACACAGATTTTCGCAACGTACCAGATATTATATGCCCAGTCTGTTACACAGAAGACTTTTGCAACATACCAGGTGGTATTTGCCCAGACTGTCACACAGACTTCCGCAACATATTATTTATTATATGCCCAGTCTGTCACACAGACTTCCGCAACATATTATGTATTATATGCCCAGTCTGTCACACAGACTTCCGTAACATAGTATGTATTATATGCCCAGTCAGTCACACAGACTTCCGCAACACATTATGAATTATATGCCCAGTCCGTTACACAGCAGAGTTTTGCAACATACCAGGTACTATATGCCCAGTATGTTACACAGACGTTCGCAACGTACCAGGTATCATATGCCCAATCTGTCACACAGATTTTCGCAACGTACCAGGTATTATATGCCCAGTCTGTTACACAGAAGACTTTTGCAACATACCAGGTAGTATTTGCTCAGACTGTCACACAGACTTCCGCAACATATTATGTATTATATGCCCAGTCTGTCACACAGACTTCCATAACATATTATGTATTATATGCCCAGTCAGTCACACAGACTTCCGCAACATATTATGAATAATATGCCCAGTCATTCACGCAGACTTTTGCAACATATCATTCTTTCTGTTGTGTATTGTCTTTTCCATGGTTTATTTAATTTGCTCTTTGTTTGTGGTATAGTGCGTATCTACGGTGCTATGCGTTTGTGTGCTGTGATTTTTACAGAACATTTGTTCCCCCCATTTTTGTATGACTTTGGCAACATATCTGGTATTTGGGGACGACTGGTTACAATGAACAATTAACGGATTACTAAGAAATTCTTCTTATTGGACTATAGTATTTGTAAACGCAATTGTTTTAGCTATGTTCGCAACATTTTAAGGCAAATCAACTGACGCCTAACTGACGCCTTTGTCAATCTAAACCTAGTTGGTTTCACAGAGGAGCTATTTATTAAAAATGCAACGTACAAATTAATGGAGATATGCAATCTCAAACTATGATTGATATGTACAGAATATTTTAAAAAGACTTTTGCACCGAAAAATATGTTTCCATGAACCTAAATAAAGCGGCAAAATAGTGATTGCTCAACTCAGAGCAGGTTGTTTGCCAGTTGAAATTGAGCTTGAACATTACCGATGTATCCTCAGGGAACAACGTCTCTGTAAACAGTCTTTAATAAATGTGGTGGAGAGTAAAATACATGTTTTACTACATTGTAGCAAATATGAAGGACATAGGCACATGCTAAACAATACATTTGATCATTTCTTTCCTGACAGAATGTTATATGACAACGAAAAAGTGAAATTTATTTTTACAGAATATGAACTTATAAAATGTACTGGGTCCGTATTCATAATGCTTCTTAGACATATCAAAGTCAAAGTTAATCAAGTTTTTAAACACTTTTATCTATCGTTTTAAAAATGAGATATAGGATCCTATAGAAACTGCAGCTTCCAAGTAGGTCAGCGCTGTAGTACAAACTAGAAACAATTCATGAGTATCAATCACTTTATTAGATGAAATGTAGGCACTAGTACACAACAATATATTTTACTTTTCAAATTACTTCATGTTTCTCACATTATTAAAATATGTATCTCACTGAGTTTACAGAACTCCGGGCTAGACAACATGATCCTCATATTATCATATTTGTATAAATATGCATGAAACTTTTCTTATTCCAGACAATAATTTAAATATTCCTATATCTATGTAATGGCATTATAAGATGGTGACTAGTAAAAAAGAGTATGATAATGGACCTTTGGAAACGGCCGAGCACGACACATACGAAATATTGCAGTCTCGGTTTGATTGAGACTGTTCATGAGCGGTAGTAAAATATGCTAGCTACCGCTCACGCCCTCTAGCCCCGGGTTGAGCAGAACTCAATATTAATAAAATCAATAGTACAAAAGTTTAACCATCCCGAAGATGGCATGCATATGGCGGTGGACATGGAGGATCTTTCTTCCCCATGTCGTACGGCGTATGGTCCCAGTATCTAATAAAATTAAATGCCCCGGAGAGCGAAATAAACATAATGGAATTTAGTTGGCAGCAGCGGCTATGAAGCCTGCATATCACAAGTAACAGTCAAAAGACTAAATTAGAAAGCAGACGTAAGCCAAGTTAGAATGGGTACAATCCAATTTTGCTCTATGTTGCCTATATGCTTTATTTATGTACATTTTGTGTTACATATATGTCGTATATATAACGGGCAATATATGCTCAGTCTGTCACACATACTTCTGCAACATATCATGTATTATATGCTTAATCAGTTGGACAGACTTTCGCAACATATCAGGTATTATATGCCCAGTCTGCCACACAGATATTCGCAACATACCATGTATTATATACCCAGTCTGTCATGCCTCTTAAAACTTCATTACAAATGGTTCTACATTTATACATCTTTGAATGCATGTAGCATTACATGTCGTCCTTTTTTATACTTGTGTTTGAGATCCATCATGCCATGCTCATTGACATTGTAATTGTGTTTCTTTTATTTGTTTTTGGTTGAATGTATTCGGTGAAAGCTACTTTTCCTGTTCGACATGGAATACCTACTCACTATTTGCAGAGGCATTCACCTTTTTATTGATGTTTTAATATCTGTAAGTAATAGAAATAATTTAAAAGGCAGCGTCATATATTTCCATTTTACCATTACAGTATTTTTAAAAAGCATCAGGATTTTTTACTAAAATAGCAGTGCTTGGTTTTAATGGAAAATGTTGTCATTAAACAGGGACGTTCGGTCAGCTACTTTGTTATACACCATATACTGAAGCGAAAAAGAAACGCAACTCGGGCTTTTCCGCTATATATTGTATGCACAATATACTGCTGTTAATGAAACGGTACATGACTCAGTAAGACATTTCCTTTCGTATTCCTTCACAGTTTCATTATTCAGTACGCGTTTGGCTCAAGCATATGAGCAAACTTAGGATGCAATATTTTGCAAACTCTTTACATTAAATACTGTATTAAAGTGGCTCAATTTTTCAAAGAGGAACTTCAACGTTTATAAATTTCTTGTTACAAAGTGGACTGTAATTCAAACGTTTACAACGTCACAGTTTTGTCCTTTCTCTAACTAACAGCAACTTTTTGTTACAAAACATCTTAGGATTTCTTTGGAATAGTATGTGGAATTAAGTGTGCAGTCTATACAATATATAGCGGAAATTCCCGAGTTGCGTTTCTTTTTCGCTTCAATATATATGACATATTTTAATTAGGATTTGAAAAACAAGGTCAACAAAATAAACTGTTCATCTGTAGTACACTATGTAAAGTCTACATATGGAATCTTCTTAAACGAGTTCCCATTCCATATAGATTTATGAAAAGATCTATGAATTATTTTAATGTTAACGAACCTTTTGGCGAGTTAAAATATGTCACAATTAGTTTCATAAATCTTGTATTGAAATGGCCCGGGTTTAAGACACATATGTAACAGTTGAATTAAACATTCAGTTAAATTAACAAATAAAAAGTAAGAGATAAAGGTACCGACTTAATCATAATATACAATATCCAATAATCAACATTCTGTTTAATTATTCAATGATAAGAATATCGTCAAAATAGCTCTATGGCTATTACATAAATAAATCTTATGTTACAAATATATTCGTACATGTAACCACTTTATAGTTGTATTGTTTAATAACAAAATAGTGTTCATTCAATATTATCAAGTACTTCTTATAATGTTTGTTATATAGATGCAAGGATTAACAACTGATATGCTATTTCTCTTCTTGAAGATCTTTTTGTCAAGAGGAAGATACCGGCATCCGCTTAATGTACAATATACAATGATCCACGTTGGAATTTATTTCAAAGTGATTGCTTCATTTTCTTATTGGATATTCGCTAACATATCCATTACTTCATTTTGATGATGTTAACTTCTTTCGTATTAATTTGTAACAATTACTTATTATCCTGGAAATAAGATGTTTCCAATAAAATGATACTAATGCGAATGAAGGAACAGAATTTTATATCATGATGTTTAAATATGTCGATAATTGATTCGGCAATCTGGTAGTTCTATATCGCCAATGTGAAATCGATCAATGCCAATAACGATAAGAAAGTTGCACTTTTTCTTCCTCTTGATGAATGCTTGGCAAATTAGAGTTTGATATTGAAAGATATTGACATAGGTGTGCAAACGAATCAGATAACACTTCACTGAGATTAATCGTTCAATAGAATGACAGCTGGTCTGATGCAATTTTCATATTATACAGTGCACGCGGGTGGCATACAATTTGTTATGTTTTCTTTTTCAAATATTGCAAAGTTGAAGTGGATGTTTAAGTTGTAGCACATAGTTTTGAAATCACTAAGTTACAATTGTATTAAAGTAGATATAAAACTCGAACAGGAAAAGCAGCATTCAAGGACGACAGTCAACCACAAACACACAGAGAAACAAAGAACAACTATACATACTGGGGGAAAAAAGTTTAGTTGCACCCTGGAAATAATATATTGTTTGGTTGTAAAATCAAGAAACTACTTCCATAGACACGATATTTTATTACACACACATCAATAACGGTCGAACATAATGACGTAACGAATAAATGAACGTAGGGGTCAAGCCCATAAAGTCCAAAAATGTCAGTATATCTTGTTCACAGTATTATTTCATCTAAAAGACTGCTAAACTTTTTTCCCTCAGTATATAAAGATGAATAAAAGGCAAGATAAGAAATCCCAAACACACAAGAGTTGGCAATAGGGCTACCGCCTTGGAACCGTCAATGCCAAAAAAAGCCCGAAGGGGTTTCATCCATGTTCTAGAGTGCACCAAACCTCACTCTTACCCTACTGTCATTCCAATAAACGAGACAATGTAAATAAAGATATCCCCGTCAGGTTATACTCTTTAGACAATATAAGTAAAACACATAAATGATCATGTATATATATGATATAAAACAAGGGAAGCATAGAAAGCCACAAAGTAAGTACTCATTGACTTGTAGAACAAAAAGAGAACAAACCGTTACGGGTACAACAAGACAACAAGACAATGTTAAGTACAAACATCAACTGCTACCGTCCTATATGTATTTTGTTAATTGTCATCATAGAGTCCACAATAAAAGAAAGAAATCAAAAAAATAGGACAGGGAAAGTAGCATTCTATGACTACAGTCAACCACAAAACACAGAAACAAACACGCAAACAGACAAACGAGAAGGCAAAAGTAATAAACAATGCAAACGACATCATAAACACAATAGGGTTGTCAATAGGGCTTCCGCCTTGAAGCGGTCAGTTGGGGTTTAAATAAGTCCGGTCATCGCAAAATCAAAGAGCAAAGCATAGTGGCGAACTAACTGTAAATGGGTCAACAACTCCTCAACATGCAGTGCGTTGCAAAATGATAGGGTCCTAACCTATTTCGATAAACATTTTAACAAGTTTAATAAACATTGTATGAAAGTGATTATGACCAAGGATCTTACGAAACGTGTATATCACATCACCGTAGAAGTCAAGTTGTGAAAGTCCTTGTCGCAGAAGAGTTCTTAAATTACTTTTATATTTTAAAAGTAGATCAGGGTTACGATAAACATTTGCAAAGTTTTTTGAAGGTTATGGTAACGGTAGCCCTGCTGGAGTAGCTTTTAAGTTATACAAATATTACGAATATTAAAGTTCTCACCACGACCACAAGCTCTAGAGAAACGAATAAGTTGAGAAACATAGACCCAATAAGAGTCGAACTGGAAATGCAGTATTCAAGGACCACAGTTGTCAGCCAAAAACACGCAAAGAAACAAACAAAATATAAATATATAAGGGATGACAATAGGGCTATCGTCTTGGAACTTTCAATGGCAAAAAAGTTGCTGGGGGTTTAAATCAAGTTCTAGGGTTCACCACACCTCACACGCAGCCTATTGTCATCCTAGTAAAACGGGCGGTGTAAAGATATCCCCGCCAGGTTATGTTATAAAATGGGCCAAAATGTCGATTAGTAAAACCGTCAACATGGAATAAGACTGAGTTATAGGGTCCTACAGACTCCACAGAGTAAAACGCAATGGCATCGTAGGCCCGCACTGTACTACAAACGAGGAGTAATATTTAATTAATTATACAATGAAAAAGACAAAATAGAACAGAAAGGTTGGTGAAGACATGGTTACCGACTTGGAACGATCAGTTGGCAATAAGAATATGTATAAAAGTCGAATAGGAAATGCAGCCTTCACAGGAACACAGAAAACCCAAGATCATGCAAAAAGACATACATGAATGGAAAAAATGTGTACCTACTGGTTAGCTTAAATCGATTTTATGTGTACGCAATCTTCGCTATTATCCTGTCGTCAGCGCCGAAATAGACAATACAGTGTAAACAAAACTACATCCCATCAAAAGAAATTCTCTAACAATAAAGTACACATCCAGCGAAACTAACAAAAGAAACACTAAGATATTGTGGGAAAGCTATATAAAATATAAAATAAGAAACATCTCAGGATGTATCCAGAATTGTACTGAAAAACTACAGCAGTTGCAACCAAAGAGAAAAACAGTCAATCATATAGTCCCAAGAGGTTGTAAAGACATCGCACAAGGGAAAAGTGAAGCCAAGTGACTAACTGTATATGGGCAATCACTAAACATGCAGTGCGTTGTAATACTAAAGGGTTGTACCCTTTTCTGACCAATTTCCTGATTAATTTTGTAAAATGATCAGGAAACCCGCCAGATCTCTTTAGCTTTCGAAGTTTATAGACCACATCTACATGAAACAACTTGATCTATGAATACCATTCACTACCTGTGGGATTTATTGTTAAATTGTTGCAAATATTTTTGAATGATTAAATTACAATTATATAAAAGTTTGGTATTCGTTATACATCAGGCCTGGTATAGCTTTTTACGGCAATATGATTCACCTAGATTTTCATTTGATCATTTGTTAAACCTTTCAGCTTTAAACAATATTATGACAGTCAAAAATATGCGTTAGTCAATTGTAATTTGCATGAAACACCGATAATTTTGCAATGCTTTCAAACAAGATTGAAGTCCACAACTGATATACACCATAAACATTATATTGACGACCATTGGCTAGATCACATAATTTGTTTTGGAAGCTGTTTTAAATAGATGCAATGTATATTGCCATGCATGGAACCTAACGGCTAATCAAAATCAAAAATCAAAATCCTTTATTATAACAAAATGATATATAAGGTCCTATAGAAACCACAGCGTCCGAACGCCATGGCATCGTCCGCACTGTACTGCCAACAAGGACTTGAAACTACTAGGAAAGAGACAAAAAACAACAGAAAGGTGTTTAATTGATGTATGAGAGATCACCTAATGCATGCACATACATGATAACCTTTCTGATGCTGCAATGTATATGTGTTATACCACCACGAATATGTGTACAAGAAACAGTTTATCTGATTGCAAACTCTGTTTAAGCATTGGGAGACTGTGGCAAAGACTTACTGTTTTATTTTATTGATGATGGCACAAAATCAGAAATAAAATTGAAATTGTTAATATCATCATTAATTAGTGGCCAAAATCGCATAGAATTATACACTTATTATATCCTTATCAGTGATTTATACGGATTTCTCAGTGACATATTTTTAGTATCAGAAAAAAGTGATATCGTCACACCAGTGACAATATCATTTTTCTATATCGTCACTGGCGTGACGATATCACGTTGCCGGAACTACTTTTTTACCATTTTTGTATTTAATGGTACTGTAGAGTGCTATTGCTTTTAACCAGGAAATGTTAACGGCTTACTTCAAAATCTGCCAAATGTATTCCTACGCGAGGGCGAGGTGATAGGGTGAGTGGGGAGAGAGTATTTTCAATTAAATATTCTTCAAAAATCACAGATAGGTATATAATAAATAATCAAAAGTCTCGGTGTGATACAAACAATATGTCACCCGATCACGGAATTCGGTTAAAAAACTCGGTTCTTCGAACTCGTTTTTTAACAGAATTACAAGGTGTTCTCTTGACATATTTTTCGTATCACACTGTGAGTCGATTATTTTCCATGTATACATGGTTTTATTGTTCCTTCTGTCAAATTAAAATGCTATACAGTATTATTACGAGACCTGTATAAACATAGCACTCTTATTACTGGTAACTCGACTCTGAAGATAGATGATTTATATCGGTTTTGCAACACCTTGCCATTAGTTTGAGCTAATAGGAATATCGCCATTTTGAAAACTGAGCCCTGTCAATAGACATAGGTAAATATAAGCCTAAAAATCTGAGACAGAATCCTAGTTTAAATTTGATAAAATATTGTGGTACATCACTTTCAGTTACGATGTCCACAACTCGATGTGTATAAAGTAAATGATGTCCTGCGTTAAAATGCGCTCGTTTATTTACCAGATTTCGACATGAGTTTGTGAACTTGCAATTACGGAAAAAACACAAGCCTTCAAAGTAGCAAGCCATTTAAGTATAGAGAATGTAGCTTGCTTACGTACTACGTATATAAAGATGTATTAAATATCCGCAAAACACAAGTATATTCGAATGAATAATTGAAGAAATATACAAAAGATCGGACAGGGAAAGTAGCATTCAAGGCGGACAGTTAACCACAAAACACAGAAACAAACACGCAAACAGACAAACAAGAAGGCAAAAGCAATAATAAATGCAAACGACATCACAAACACAAAAAGGGTTGACAATAGGGCTACCGCCTTGGAACGGTCAGTGGCAAAGTAGGCCACTGGGGGTTTAAACCGGTTCTAGGGTGCACCAAACCTCACACTTACCCTACTGTCATCCCATTAAAACAGGACAGTGTAAATAAAGAAATCCCCGCCATGATCTAATCTCTAACCAACAAGGCAGCATCAATAGGCAATATAAGTAAAACACAAATATGCTCGTGTAAATATAATACAAAAAAAACAACAAAAAACAATAGCCTAGAAAGCCACAATGAAGGTACTCAATGACTTTGCAGAAGCCAGAGCCGTAAGAGAATAAACCATTAAGGGCACGACAAGAAAGATCATGGACAAACATCAAACGCCACCGTCCCAATGGGCTTTAGGTAGGCGTCATCATAGGGTCCACAGCCTGTCCGGTCATCGTACAATTAAAGAGGAAAGCATAGTGGCGAACTGTAAAAGGGTCCACCACCAAGCATGCAGTACGTTGCAAAATGATAGGGTCATAACCTCTTTTAATAAACTTTTTTAACAAGTTTAACAAAGATAGTATGAAAGTGATCATGACCTAGAATCTTACGAAGTTTATAAATCACATCACCATAGAAGTCAGGTTGTGATAGTCCTTGTCGTAAGTGAGTGTACATATATCTAAATAGAACAGATCATACGACGAAACAATTATGCACGCTGATTCAGGCAGTACCTTCCACAGAGCGGTATTAGTTATTTGATGCCTGAGTTAGTTCCAACATTTAAATAGCGATGTAAGAATTAATCATTGTTGGCTATAAATGATACTGTAACACTCTTGGTAACATCATAACTGAACAAATCGATGTCAAAGTAAATAGGGTGCTATTTCAGCCAATGTGTTTTTAATAAATCATTCCATCTGATGAACTTGTGTTTGATGTTATGATTTAATATTTGTTCTTTTTCTATATTGATATAATAAAGTAATTGAAAAATTCCCCGAAATCAGCTACTGTAAAGTCCTGTGATATGAGTACTGTTTGCATGCACTTTGTTTTTTTTGTACGAGTGTTGTTTATTATTTTGTATGTGTTTCTTTAGTTAGTTTCTCTGGATGTGGACTTTATTGTTATAGAATTTCTTTTGATGTAGTTTTGTTTACACTGTCTTGATTATTTGGGTGCTGCAGGCAGGATAATAGCGAGGATTGTGCGCATATAAAATCGATTCAAGCTAACCAGTAGGCCTTACTTCCTACTGGCCGTTCCAAGTCGGTAACCATGTCTTCACCACCCTTTCTGTTGTTTTTTGTGTCTTTCATTGTATTATCAAGTCCTTATTTGCAGTACAGTGCGGACCTACGATGTCATTGCGTTCGGACGCTGTGGTTTCTATAGGACCCTATATCTCATTTTTGATTACTCATCATAATTAAGCCGCTATCTGAGAATAGATTTAAACAAGAGATACTCGTGTAGTAAATTCACATTTCATATCAAAGGTTACAGCGGAAGGTAAATGGGATGGACCTTATTTCTTCCGAGGTTCTGTGAAGTGAAACCTGCATCTATCTTATATTCAAAATCCAATTTCTGAAGAAACGATAACATAATGAAGTGAATTATTGATTAATAACCATTCTGTCTTTTCAATGTAATATGTATCATAATGTTTTGAATCAAAGACTGACACAATGGCATAGGAAGTAAACACGTGTAAGTTCATCCTTAATACACGTGCAAAAGTATTACACGTTCATCATTATTACACGTGCAATATTGCTATACATTAATCATTACTACACATGCAATATTGCTGTATTTTGTGTTTCGTAAAATAGGAGTTGTCTTAACCAAATATATACGCACTCTACAAGTGCGGCTACAACAGAAAACGAGGAAAGAAAAATGTGTGTAAAATATTTCATCAATTTGCTTTTGGTCATAATAAATAAAGCCTTAGTACAAATCGTATTGAATAAGACCAATTGTTAAAAGAAAGTTAATAACTTCTCTCTAATTTAGAAGGTTTACTATAAATAGCCAATGTAAATGCTCACTATCGGGATTGCATTATAGTTCACAGCAACCTCATCCATTCTGATACCAAATAAAACTAGATATAAAAGTGGATCAGGAAATTGAGCATTCCAATGCCAGACATCTTAATAAGATTTAAACAGTTAACAAACGTGTGAAAGATGTAGCGTTAATGATGGGAATAATACGTGTTTGCAAAAGAAATCAGTATTTGTAGAGACCGTCTATGTCCATTATGTGGTCATGTTTGCCTAAGGTGTTGTTACGAGGTTTACTGCCAAGTAATTAGTTTCAAGGCTACATCAATAATGCACATCTAGTTATAGTCTGTCTAACTGTATCCACGGTTATATCTGACTAGCCTGAATCAAGCGAGTGAGCATATGGTTACAGTTTGGACTGACTGGTATTAATGTGGGCAGGATAGATAATGTTCCTCGCCCGCTAGCGCTACACCGATAGTATTTGCTAACTGTTTAAAAGTTAAAGATTGCATGACGTAATTTTGTAAATAAACGTACAGCATCGATTGTTGGCGTCTCAGCCTGCTCACGTCAAGTGCAGCTTCACATACAAAAGAAATATAAAAAGATTGGACAGGGAAAGTAGCATTCAAGGAGGACAGTAAACCACAAATTGTACGCTTCGATTTCTGCCTTATATACCTACTTTCGGGGTGTTTCGTCGATTTGAAACTACTTCACACATGACTAATTCATATTCATGAGTTACTACCAGTTAAAATAGTGACTGTGTATCTTTAACCACCTATAGTGTAACAAATGTCAAACAATAGTAACACACGTTAATCATTTACTACAAGTGCAATGCTACTACACGTGCATCATTATTACAAGTACAATATTGTTACTCGTTTTTTCATCACTACTCGTTGTCACAAAATGTCACGGGTAGAGCGTACTGGTCGTACATAGCTCTTGTAAGTTATCGGTTACACCCAAATCTATTGTTCGAGTTGAAACAATTTCACAATATTCATGATCTATTCATGTAACACGTAAAAGCGTGCACATTTTAAGTGGCCGCCAGAGAGGCCGTGTCATAAGTTTAGTTTTGTGCTAATGCATGTAAACGTATAGGTATATCTTCCTTAAACGGTAAAATTGTATAAGGGGCCTCTCGTGTAGATTCAATACTGCAGATTTAGCCACGTTTGTCACGGACTGAACGGGGGAAATAATGATTTGGGCGTAATGTTTGCTATAAAACCCATTGTCTTCTAGCTCTCGCGGGGATGATCGATAGTACTTTGTTGGAACAGAGATTGGACGGCAAAATTCATAGGCAACATGTGGTTAGTAGCTTTATTAAACTTTTATCGTACATTTGTATTCAGTGGGCGGCGCCATCTTGTTTGGCGGTTACGACATCCGGTTAGCATTGATGTTTCTCAAACATAACTTTAGACTAGCATATGATTTTGAAGTTACTTTATTAGATGTAATTATTGTAATTGATCATTAATTGTAAAACAATATTAATTTGATAACAGTGTATAATAGGTGCATTAGTTAACGTTGGCGTATAACTCAGTGATTGTAATACACGATTGTTAACATTAGTTAACAATGAGATGAGTGACAAGAATAAATGTTCGACGCGTATGCATGGCGTTGTATAATGTGGTCATTAGTTGACATGCGTGCATGCATAACTCAGTGGGTGTAATATATGAGTAATTTGATCATGTTTATATTACACGTATTGGGGGCATTGATTAACAGCGACGTACATAGCGTATACATGGCGTTGTAGAATATGTATACATTGCTAATCATCATTAGTACAGCTTACATATATTGATTGAATAATGATTTGTTTTGGTAATGATAATTATGCAAGATTGTTATGTTTGTCAACCGACATCTAAAACGTATGTATAATTACAATCTAAGCCATCCAGGATATAAGCCATCCAGGGTTGGAAATAAGCCATCCAGGATATAAGCCATCCAGGGTTGAAAATAAGCCATCCAGGATATAAGCCATCCAGGGTTGGAGTAAGCCATCTAGGTTTGGATATCCAGGAGTGGAGCTAAGCTTCCACGATTAACGTTTACGAGCGGTGGAGACGGTCCCCGTACCTGCGCAGCCAGGTTTTACTAACGACAACCCCCGGGACACAAGGTGAACCCGTTACCAGTCCTCACTGGAGGAATATCACTCACAATCTCAGTGGAGGTTAACTATCATTGCATCGCATCATCAACCCTTACAGAAGGCATTTGATGACAATCATCCATTGAATTCGCGCATCATCATCTTCATGAGCTCTCGCGCATCTCAGTTATCGCGCTAGATCAACATTGTTATAGCTTTAACAACACTTTAGTGTCTTAGACATTCAGTATTTATAACAATACTAAGAACGTCTTAAACGTTCATGAGAACATTCTTTTCATAGTTCATTTGTGTATTCGCTTGTTTTTTTAGATAATTGTATATATATTAAACATATTTTAAAAGTTGCATTAAACTTATGTAAATGCATTCACCGTCATTGATTCTTTCCTGAGTTAGCCCAACCACTAAGGTCATCCTGTGACACTCGTGCAATATTACTACATGTTCATCATTACTACACGTGCAAAATTATTACACGTTCATCATTATTACACGTGCAATAATGCTATACACTTATCATTACTACACATGCAATATTGTTGCAAGTTCATCATTACTACACATGCAGTAGTAATACACGTTCATCATTAATACACATGCTAAATTACTACACGTTCATCATTACTACACGTGTAATATTAATACATGTTCATCCTTACTACACATGCAAAATTACTATACGTTCATCATTACTACACGTGCAATATTGCCCCACATTCATCACTAATACACATGCAATATTACTAAACGTTCATCATTAATACACGTGAAATATTGCTACACGTTCGTAAACGTTTACGGTTATTTATCATTAACATAGTTCATAAACGTTTACGGTGATGTAAGATAGTTCATGAAAGTTAACGGTGATGTTAAGATAGTTTATAAAGGTTTTGGTGATGCATCGTGTAGAAATGATAAAGTTTAACGATGATGTTTTCAGGTAGGCAGATCACTGTCACGAGACCAATAGTAAAAGGTCATTATCACATCCAATGTCAGTTTTTTTTTATTTCCATCAATATTGGGGTATAACATTTTCATTTTTTTTTCTTTTGATATTTCTTCATCAAACAGTCGCATGACCTAACTAATATGTCAATGGGTTCATGTTAAGGTAATATCTAGTCTAAATTAAATTTTCTTGGTAAGAACAAGTTTAATATTTTCTATAAATTGTTCGTTTCTCCATATCTTTTCAGTAAGCAGTAAGATAACAATGTCACACTTTGGGTAAAAACGTCATTTTATGGTCATTTTATGGTCACAAAAGGTTTTTTGTTTGTAATGCATTATGAGGATAGCAACATGACTACACTAATATTAAAAAGTCAAGGTTACAGTCAATATATTCGTTTCAGTTCATAATTCATATATGATCTTTAAATTCCCCAACTATTCATGTAATAACAATAGTCATGCGTCGTAATTTCTAGAATAAAAAGTCTTAAAGAGGAAAACACCTGCACTAAAGGGCACTCAAAATGTACTTAATATATCAAATGATTAAATATAGTAAAATAAAACTGATTAAAAATTCCGTTAAATATTGTTACAAGTACGTAAATGTTAAATGTAAATACATTTGGCTGTTGGGACAAAAAGTACATATAAACTTCGTGTCTTCAATTTGTAGAATAACTCGTCTATCGGATTATATTACTAAATATCGGTTTACAGATTTAAACTTGAAAAAGATGCCTTAAATGCCATAGGCTAAAGTTCGAACTGAAATGGTACAAAATATTGAGTAAAACCAATAATTAACACACTTATCAAATTATTTTAGAACTACTGAAAACGTATACTAAATTAAATGTCGAAGATTCATTTAAAATAAGATGAATTAAATTGGTAATATAATTAAATGAAATGAGATGGTAATAAACGTCACGTTTCATTCATACTTATTTACGGCTTTTCTACGCTTAATACCTTGCAATACAACCTTATCAACGACAACTTAATTGCTAGTATTCAAAATAAATTTTGTCCGAGAGAATGCAATATATTTGGGCTTTAAACAGAGTACATTTAAGGTCAGAATGTCAATTTCAATTTATGTTTTGGCAAATGCTTTTCAGAAAGATCTTTAGTTGTCATTGTTTAAATGACAAGATACTACTAGACTACTAGTAGTCTTTTCTTGTCTCTTTTATTTCTTTTCAGAAAACATTCGAATATTAGTTGAGGATTTCCACAATTTCAGACAGGAGATTTCCAGTAAAGAAATATAAAAAGATCGGACAGGGAAAGTAGCATTCAAGGAGGACAGTAAACCACAAACACAGAAACAAACACGCAAACAGACAAACAAGAATGGCAAAAGTAATAATAAATGCAAACGACATCACAAACACAAAAAGGGTTGACAATAGGGCTACCGCCTTGGAACAGTAAAGATTGTTCTAAGGGGCTACGTGCTCCTGCTTAGTGTAGTGGATCAGGGTAATATGCATACAGAGAACGCGGAACTACATTTGTTAAGAAGCATCAGCATCAATATGAAGGTTGAGTTCTGCTCAACCCGGGGCTAGAGGGCGTGAGCGGTAGCTAGTATATTTCACTACCGCTCATAAACAGTCTCAATCAAACCGAGACTGCAATATTTCGTACGTGTCGTGCTCGGCCGTTTCCAAAGGTCCATTATCATACTCTTTCTTACCTGGGAATACACTGAGAAAGGAGACTTAGGTTGTCACAGCAGACAGCTGAACAATTTCCGAAACGTACTCTAGACGTACTCTAGACTAATGTAGGTTTATTTAGATGTGTCTGTCCTAAATGTTGTCTCTAATGTTATATAAATGGTGCACTAACTGATCATATAAACGGTCGCATGAAAACCTTTTCATATTAAGTGTGAAACCGCGGAAGTTTATATGAACGCAAGAAACTGAAACATTAAATATGAAATTTATCATAAAACAGTAAATGAATGACTGAATGAATGATTGAAAAGTCTTTATTTATCGAGGGAGACGCAATTAGTTTGAATTAATCTTCCTTGGAGCTCCATCTAACGCTAAGAGTTGTTTATAGTTAAGTTGCTCGTGATAAGATTAATTTTTTTTGGAAATGTTGTTTTAATAAACAAATCTCAATGATTCTCTGGAAAACAAAATGGTTTTGGACAAAAAATGAGAAAAATGGTCTTATAGAAATCACAAACATTTTAAATACTGTTTTTCTTATTATACAGGCTACAAAAGTAAATGCAGGTCGAATCCACTTATCAGAGACGTGCACGAAAAATCACAAGCAATGTTAACAAAAACTAAAGGCATATGACGTCACAAAACACAAAAAGGGTTGACAATAGGGCTACCGTCCTGAAACGGTCAGTGACACAACAGGCAGCTGGGGTTTTAAACCAGGTTATAGGGTGCACCAAACCTCACACTTCCCTACTGTCATCCCAATAAAACGGGACATTGTAAATAAAGACATCCCCACCATGAACTATTCTCTAACAAACAAGGCAGCATTAATAGGCAATATAAGTAAAACACAAAGATGCTCGTGTATAATTATATATATACAAATAAACAATAGCCTAGAAAGCCACAAAGCAGTTACTCATTGACTAGGCACAGGCCAGAGCAACACGAGAATAAACCATTGAGGGCACGACAAGACAATATTGCAGACAAACTTCAAACGTCACCGTCCTTTTAGGCTTTAGGCAAACGTCATCATAGGGTCCACAGCCTTTGCGGTCATCGCACAATTAAAGAGGAAAGCATAGTGGCGAACTGTAAATGGGTCCACCACCAAGCATGCAGTGCCTTGCAAAATGCTAGGGTCATAACCTTTTTTGATAAACATTTAATAACATTAAATTCCATCCTAAAATCACTCAAAACAAACAAATCACCTCTATGTCTTGCAACTGTTTTATTTATGTATTATTCTTGTCTAGTTCTTGGCGCAGCAGCGTATGCTAATGAAGGTGATTTATGTTCGTATAAGATCAGATGCTTTGGGTGCGGATATTTCCTAATACCTTACATCGGAATCTGTTAGAATGCCATACCTATGTTTTTGCCTATACTCATGTTTATTGTGGCGTCAACAATAGGCTATTATTATAAACATCGTGAAATGTTGAAAACATGCGATTTATTGTTTATTTTTATAATTTACTTAATTACGAATATATGTGGGTTTGTTTTATAAAAATTAGTATAAAAGTATAAACGTCGAACAGGAAATGCAGCATTCACAGAACACAGTAAACCCCAAAACACGCAAAACGACCAGCATGAATAGCTTTAGTAATAAGAAATTAGGTTTAAGACGTCACGACCTCAAAAAGGGTTGACAATAGGGCTACCGCCTTGTAACTGTAACCTTTCAAAGAACAACAATTATATGCCCAGTCGTTTCACAACGTACCAGGTATTATATACCCAATCTGTGACACAGACGTTAGCAACCTTATCAGTTGTTATATGCCCGGTCTGTCACACAGACTTTCGAAACGTATCAGGTACTATATTCCCAGTCTGCCACACAGACGTTTTCAAATACATATTGCTAATAATAACATACATCACCATTTTACCAAAACAGTGTTTTTAAAAATGAAATATGTTGTTATAAAATAGGGGTGCATATTTTGTTATATGCGACATATTGTGTAATTTGGATTTTAAAATCAAGATATGCCTGCATAATGAAACTATTCATCTGTAGTATATGTGTCAAGTTTACACATATCTTATGTGTAAATATAGATATAAAATACTATATTCTTAAAACTGTTTGCATTCTGTATGATTTAGGTACAGTCATACTAACGGTTAACCTCATAAAAACAGAATTAATCAATGATTTGCAATTTAGTATCTATAATAAGAATCTAGATTTCCCACTGTCTTGTGTGTTTAATAAAGATTGATGTTCAAGTAGGGCGTATGAATTTTGAAGCAAGTATTACAAGATCCGGAAAAGAAAATAACAGAGACAGTCAAATAAATACAATATCGGATAGACTGAACCTTTATTTGCTCGGTTTCGCATTTGCCACTGTAAACAATTTTGCCTTAAGATGACACCGTCGATCCACAGAGGTTTAACACCGTGTCGTATTGGTGTTTTTTATTTTACTGTGTTAAATATTTCCATCACCCAATATAAAATCCAAACACCTCAACATAGACGCTTATTTAGCCTGAGGTCTAGTAAATCCTTCACTTCCTCTTACTGCTATCCCACCCTCCAAAACTACACATACCGTGTAAATGTTACTGTGAAGAGGAAACATAATAAAATAATAACAGTTAGCATAGCCGACGGTCCGATATATTATTTATTTTGAAAAAAAGAAACGTAGGGTGGAACTGCACAGATATAAGGGAAGAATATCTCCGTCAATCGTATAGTAACAGACAAATACCATATATAGGTATATAGTTCCTAAGCCAGCTTACCATCACAGCATTAAAGCAGTATCGGTAATTGTTAAAACTTGTGTTCGTGTTTAAAAAGTAATTATTTTTCTAAATTCAGGAATACAGTTAGTACTGCGGGTTTTTTTAATTATCTGTGTTTAATGTTCATTTCTCTTCGTTATGTACTGACATTCACTCAAGAGTTTGTTTAGTGCTGTTTGGAGGCCTCAATTACAAATCGGTAGTGTTATTATTTACTGGTATCATCAAGCACATTATTTGTAGCTTCAAAGTAGAATACCGCTTAAGCCGGTGCTAGTGGGGCGTGAGAGGTTTGTACTTTATATTTTCTCCTATAAACAGACTCAATACAACCGAGTCTGTGTTTTTTCTCTCATGTTTGTGTTTGTTGTTTCCAAGGGATCCTCTACTCAGTATTATATAAATAACACATTCATAAGAGTGTGACAGTAAGAGTTTTCACCTGAGGGTATGATTATCTCCAAACCTTCTTGCTATCAGACTTCAATGACTGTGATATTTATTTTATTATACCAATATCCCCTCTGGAACTGCTCAGATATAAGAGAAGAATATCTCCGTGTCAAAATAAGGTTTTTCAAAAGTTGATATGAAGGTTGTATCACTGGATTGTAAATGACTTAACTAAGAAAATGAGTGGTAGTTTATTGAAATCGGTTAACCGTAGAGTACTTTTGACATTGAGCAATTTCACCATACTGAGACGATCACTTTTCCGGAACAGTATGCACACCATCGTTATTTGTTTACTATGACCCTGCGATTTAATATCACCCTCTAATATCATCCTCGAGTCAGATAGTAAGAAATGAAATTACACATTGTTGTCTATGGGGATTTAGCATAGGCGTTTTACGTAAGGTATAACACTTATTAGTATTACGTAAATACAACCTTATCTGCACCAAAATAGTCCAGCAACCTTCCCAGGATAATCAGTTTCCTACTTTGATATTCAGCTTAACTGGTAAATTATTCGTAATATTAGTCCACGAGTAGCTCACATTATACGCTGCGTCGCATATTTTATGTTTAGTACAATCGTTGCGCTAATCGAAAAATTCCGCTGCTGTTACAGGCAATTAATCCTCGTTGCATGTTTTATGTTTAGTACAAACGCCGTGTTAGCCGATATATTCCACTGCTGTTTCGGGCAATACATCTGTTTTTTTAAACGGCTGTTTGGACAATTTCACAATGTCGACTTGTCAAGAAGTTTGCGAAGCTCTTATTTTGCTATCGTTTACAGAAAATGTGCTGGTATATCTACAGGTACAAAGTGTGCACTTCTTGTCGCCGGTTTGTTATTTTATTGCTATGAAAGAGATTTCATGTTGAGTCTTTCACCAGATATTCAGGCAGATGCAATCGAAACCTTTGATGACACATCTCGGTATCTGGATACGTTATTGAACATGGACAAGCCTTTCTTTTCTATTAGGATTTAAAATATCTATCCTAAAGAACTTAACTAAGCTGATATATCTAATACCGTCGCTTCGTTTATAAAGTTTCGTCTCTCTATTGAAAATGAGAAATTATTATCCAAACTATGACAATAGAGATGATTTTGATATTGATAATTATCCCTACTTAGATAATGATATTCCCCAAGCAACGTTTTATGGGATTTATGTTTCTCAATCATTCTATTTTCTAAAGCTTTAATATTCGTATCTGTATACTCAGAAGGGCTACCGTTACCATAAGGAATAAATATAAAAACGAACAGGAACAGGAAAAGTAGCATTCAAGGACGACAGTCAACCACAAACACACGCAAACAAGAAGAACAAATTTAAAGATGAATAAAAGGCAAGATAATACATCGCAAACATAAAGGGGTAAAAATAGGGCTACCACCTTTGAACGGTCGTGGCAAAAAAAGGCCGCTGGGTATTTAAACGATGTTCTAGGGTGCACCAATATATACGGTCCTATAGAAATCACAGCTTCTAACCGCAATGCCATCATAGGTCCGCGCTGTACTACTAACAAAGAGCAATATGTAATTAATAATATAATGAAAAAGACAAAATACAACATAAAGACTGGTCAAGACAGGGTTGCCGACTTGGCCAGTGGCCTACTTTGCCACTGACCGTTCCAAGGTGGTAGCCCTATTGTCAACCCTTTTGTGTTTGTGATGTCGTTTGCATTGAATATTACTTTTGCCTTCTTGTTTGTCTGTTTGCGTGTTTGTTTCTGTGTTTTGTGGTTGACTGTCCTCCTTGAATGCTACTTCCCCTGTCTGATCTTTTTATATTTCTTGGAACGGTCAATAAGGCCTACAGGTTAGATTTAATCGATTTTATGTGTATACAATCCTCGCTATTAACCTGTCTTCAGTGCCCAAACAGAAAAGACAGTGAAAACAAAACTACATCTCATCAAAAGGAATTCTCTAACAATAAAGTCCACATCCAGAGAAACTAACAAACGAAGCATTAAGATGATGTTAATGGTTTATTCTCTTGTTGCTCTGGCTTCTGCCAAGTCATTGAGTACCTTCATTGTGGCTTTCTAGGCTGTTGTTTTTTTTGTATTATATTTACACGAGCATATTTGTGTTTTACTTATATTGCCTATTGATGCTGCCTTGTTGGTTAGAGATTAGATCATGGCGGGGATTTCTTTATTTACATTGTCCTGTTTTAATGGGATGACAGTAGGGTAAGTGTGAGGTTTGGTGCACCCTAGAACCGGTTTAAACCCCCAGTGGCCTTTGTTGCCACTGACCGTTCCAAGGCGGTAGCCCTATTGTCAACCCTTTTGTGTTTATTATGTAATTTGCATTTTTTATTACTTTTGCCTTCTCGTTTGCGTGTTTGTTTTTGTGTTTTGTGGTTGACTGTCGTCCTTGAATGCTGCTTTCTCTGTCCGATATTTGTATCCTTCTTTGTAAAGCTATATAAAATACAAAATAAGAAACATCTCAGGATCTATCCAGAATTGTACTTAATAACCACAGCAGTTGCAGCTAAAGAGAAAACCAGTCTACGGTACGACCAGAAAACCCAAGGGACGAAAGCACATGCACCTACCTCCCGTACAGTTATTACCCATAGGAATACCAACAACTTGGCGGCCCACGAATTATACTTATCAATAGCCGCGTTTGTAAAGAAAAACCCGACATTATTACAAGCTAGTAAAGTCGCACTTTCTCTAGCAAATGTTTATTGAATAAGCTGAAGCAATTCGTTTTCGAATAAATTATGTGGTAGAGTATTATATATTGTGGAAAAGTCGTAGGTTCTTAGAGAAGAGGCATGAAAATGCTTACACCGCAGTTTATCGAGGACTTCTCCGGATTTTTTGATAGATCAAAACAGACTGATTTCTGAGTTTTCAAAAGCCTTTCTGCAATACTTACTATTATGTTCTTTGATCGCGGAAAATCAGGAAGTCAATAGTTTTAATATATCGGTCGTGTTACATGAACTTAAATTAGCAAAAAAACGTGCTTTGTATGGAATGTTGAGGAGTTTGGATATCCAGTACATTGTAAGGAGTTCTTACCCTATTGTCATCCCCATTAAACGGGACAGTGTAAATAAAAATATCCCCGCCAGGTTATAATCTCTAACAAACAAAGCAGCATTAATAGGCAATAACTTGGCAGAAGCCAGAGCAACAAGAGAACAGACCGACAAGACAAGATCAAAGACAAATCTCAAACGCTGCCGACCTATAAGGATTTATGTAGACGTCATCATAGGGTCAACAATCTGTCCGGTCATTGAACAATCAAAGAGGAAAGCATAGTGCCGAACTGTAAATAGGTCAACCACTAAACATGCAGTTCGTTGCAAAGTGATAGGATCATAACATATTTTGATGAACTTTTTAACAAGTTTACTTCGAAAAAAATAAACTTCGAAAAAATCTTACAAAACTGCATGTATCTATCATAACGCTTATAATTACTTTTAAAATATAGACGTAGGTTAAGAACTCTTCTGCAACAAGTACTATCAAAACCTGACTTCTTTGGTGATGTAATATACAATCTTCGCACATTCACTTTCATATAATATCGATGAAACATTTATCAAAAGAGGTTATGATCCTACCAATTGAAACACAATGCATGATTAGTGGTCGACCCATTTTCCCCTATACTCCCCTCTTTGATTTTGGACCATATGACGACCCCTAGCGACAACTGGTTTAACAATAAACATGTCAATATTAAAATAGTGTAACCGAGGTTAAAGCTACAAAGTCTCTATATCAATAGATTTCTTCTTTGTAGGCGTATCTTTATTTATAACCTCATGTTCACCACGTCATGTCGAAATCGGGTATTTAAGCGAGAAAATATAAAGCAGGACATCATTTATTGTATAGACATCGACCAGTGCACATTGTACCTATACTCAGGTAACATTTTGCGTTACAGAAGGAAAAAAACGTTAGCTCTATTTTGCGCCCCACACACTACTACCCACACCCACTCGAAACCCAATTTCTTATTTACATATTTTTGTTTTTCTTACACATGTAGCTATTCGTAGCTAAGTTACTTTTTTTACATATTTCTGTGTCGTTTTAGTCAATTCTTACACATATAGCTATCTTATGCCCCCACCTTACTCGAAACAAGTAGGGAGCGCTGTGGTCTAGTGGTAGAGCGTTGGACCCATGATCCAAAAAGAAATATAAAAAGATCGGACAGAGAAAGTAGCATTCAAGGAGGACAGTCAACCACAAAACACAGAAAAAAACACGCAAACAGACAAACAAAAAAGGCAAAAGCAATAACAAATTCAAACGACATCACAAACACAAAAAGGGTTGACAATAGGGCTACCGCCTTGGAACGGTCAGTGGCAAAGTAGGCAACTGGGGGTTTAAACCGGTTCTAGGGTGCACCAAACCTCACACTTACCCTACTGTCATCCCGATAAAACAGGACAGTGTAAATAAAGAAATCCCCGCCATGATCTAATCTCTAACCAACAAGGCAGCATCAATAGGCAATATAAGTAAAACACAAATATATTCGTGTAAATATAATGCAAAAAAATATTCCCGCCATTGCCATATGCGTTGTGTCCCTGAGCAAGACACTTTATCTGCATTGCTTAGTACTGGTTCTACCCAGGAAGACATCGAGAGTGATTCAAATAAGTTCATAAAGCTTTCGTTACAATCGATGTAAAATAAATAAGTTTAAACTGAACTAAACAAATTATAGTAAAATTTGGGGCGGGTGTGAAATTTTATTTTCATTTTTATCAGTTTTAATCCGAAATTGTAAAGAAATTTGTGGTCGTAAGGCAACTCTGGGAGGAAGGGTATGAGAATCTAGCAATTTTTTATTGTTTCCTCATTTCAGTTTTTTTTATTGATATTTCATCTGTGTATCTGAATTTAATCTAAATTGTTTTGTATGTAAATGATTGCGTTCAAACTAAAATTTTAGTATCCAAATAATGGGAGATAATATAAAAAAAAAAAACATACGGGTGGTGGTGATGATGGGGTGGTGGGATGATTTTGGATGGGGCGAAACGTATTGATAAATTGATCAGTTGATAAAAAAAACACACACAAAGATATGTAAAATAAACACACATAAACATTCGGGTTGTGATGGGTGGGGATGGTTGGGGATTTGTGTGGGGTGGACGCATCAGTGATATAGATTACAACTATTACAGATATATCTCAACGTGCTTTGTAATTGCAGAAAGGACAACTCTGTCACGTCACCTTTTAACCAATGTATACTTTGTTTCACGAAATTCAGAAATGTTGAAGTTCCGCTTGAAAAAGATATATCTCAACGTGTTTTGTACAAAAAGGAGCTACAACTAATTACAGAAAGGATAACTATGTCATGTAGTGGACATTTTTAATCAAAGTGTACTGTTACAAGACATTCATAAATGTCGAAGTTCCGCTTGAAAAAGTCAAGCTAATTCAGTATTGTGATCAATGTTAAGAGATTGCAACGTTTAAAGCCTAAGTTTGCTCACCTGCTTTGGCCAAATGCAATCTGTCGATATTAACACTTTAAAGGGATAACCATTGTTGTGCTCGGTACTGTTTAAACCTTCGTTACGAAAACGACAAGGCTAAAAAAAAGAGTATGATAATGAACCTTTGGAAACGGCCGCCCTGTACCATTCGATTAGCAGTAGCATATTCAACATACAATATATAGTGGAAATATCCATTTTGCTTCTTTCTTTTATTTTAGTATATATACAGTATAAGTAATGAACTGTTTGTCCGAAATCATTGACCGTATCAAATTTTTTTTGAGATTGAGCTCCATTATAAACACTACATGTACAGAGGGCTGGCGTGGCGCAGTCGGTAGCGCGGCGGATTTGTAAGCGGAGGCCCCGGATTCAATTCCCGAGTTTCGTCGGTGTGTTCTTGGGCAAGACACTTTCACTTAGCCTCGTCCATCGGATGAGAACGTAAACCGGGTGGTCTCAGTCTATCCTCCGAGCACGTTAAAGAATCATAGGAATCTATTCGATAATAAGAGTAGTGCACGGTTCCCGGATTCCTATAGTTTAAACATATTTATTTTACATCGATTGCGAAACTTGAAACTTAGATTAATCACTCTCGATGGCTTCTTGGGTAGAACCAGTACTAAGCAATGTGGATTAATTATCTTGCTCAAGGATAAATAACGTGGCCATGGCGAGGATCGAACCCACGACCTCTCGATCTGCTGTTCGGCGCTCTACCACTGGACCACGTACTCCAGGATTCCTATGTATCCTTCCCCTCTCTCTGGGGCGGTTCTAGATAACCTATATTGTGTTGATGAGCCGTTAAACAACATTCAATTCATAAACATGTCAATGTTCACTTTTTGTGTTACAGTCAGATTAAAGTGTTTACATCGAGAAATAATATAAATGTTGACAAATACTTGTTTTATTGTATGGTATTCTCGTGCCTACTCACATGCTAACTCCGGTGAATCAACAACTAGATACATTGGGCTAATGGAAGGTTTACAATTACAAAATCTTACAATTCTTTATATCTGACAGTTGACAATTAAGGAGTTCAGGAGTAAATTTGCAGTTTTCAGTGAAAAAATATCAATTCTTTGGAGACCAAGTAAACAACCTTTGTAGATAAAAAAAAAAAGACAAATAAAGTCAAAATGACAAATATATTAGCAATTACTGGGAACGTCTAAAGTGTAAACACGGAATTGTTAGTATTTTAGAAACAAATAAATAACACACAATTGTATATATTATACAATTTCCTTATGATTCCATTTTCTCACCTCAGATTTCATATGAACTGAATTAACTTGTGTTTGCTTGAATGGTGTTTTACCGCATTGTTAGCGCATGTTAGGCCATATGTAGCGGTCGATGTGCTAGATACTCCCATTTTTCCTGAGTAGATTCAGTACTGTATACTTTTCATCATCTGTAAAAATGAGATATAGGGTCCTATAGAAACCACATCGTCCGAACGCAATGGCATCGTAGGTCCGCATTGTACTGCAAACAAGGACTTGATAATACAATGAAAGAGACACAAAACAACAGAAAGGGTGGTGAAGACAGGGTTACCGACTTGAAACGGCCAGTAGGCAATAAGGCCTACTGGTTAGTTTGAATCGATTTGATATGCGCAAGAATTGACACTAGTCCGGCTCCAAGTGGGATTCAAATCCGTCGCGGTGAGAGTAGAGACAGTTGTTGGCACAGTGTCTTTACTATCGCGGCCACGGTGTTGTATCAATGGTGTGATCCATTGCGGCCTCTTGATATTTTATTAATAAACAGTAGTCATTGCCAACATTTGACACATTGTTTCAGTATCAGTCTTTAAGCACTAGTTGGCCAGCAAGCTGTAAGATATGGATACGTGAGTTCTCACACTACACTGTATTTGCTTACATACCTACATACATAAACATTGTATCAAACTGTTTTTAGCCAGGAACTTGTCACAAAGATGGAGAATTAGATTACACATTGCCAGACATGATATTATCTTGATCGTTGTTAAGCTTACACATAGACGATAAAAGAGTATGAAAGGAGGAATTTGGAAATCGTGTACCGAAATGCAATATAAACATCTTTTGAAGACTTGTGCGCATCTTATTATTTTTCCACCGTATTGGCTTCATTTCCGCAGGCATACCATTATTGCTAGGGTAAAATGTTATTTATATTGCTACGCCGTAATAGCGAATACGCGATCTCTCGAGTAAAGTAAATTGGATATTCAAGTCATTATCAGTAGTTCAGAACAAAACTCCAATATGTGTGGGTAGTGAGCATCTGACAATACGGTTAGAGTGAGGTTTGGTGCACCCTTGAATCTGGTTTACAGCCAAGTGACCTTTTGCCACTGAACGTTTCAATGCATTACCCTATTGCCAATAGGTTTGTGTTTGTGATATCGCATGCCTTGGTAGCCCTATTGTCAATAGGTTTGTGTTTGTGATATCGCATGCCTTGGTAGCCCTATTGTCAATAGGTTTATGTTTGTGATATCGCATGCCTTGGTAGCCCTATTGTCAATAGGTTTATGTTTGTGATATCACATGCCTTGGAAGGCCTATTGTCAATAGGTTTGTGTTTGTGATATCACATGCCTTGGAAGCCCTATTGTCAATAGGTTTCTGTTTGTGATATCACATGCCTTGGTAGCCCTATTGTCAATGATTTGTGTTTGTGATATCGCATGCCTTGCTTCTTATTTACATTGCGTGTTTTACTTGATGAGTGTTTTGGTTTGACTGTGTTCGGTGAAAGCTACATTTCCTGTTCGAATGTTATACATACTTTTATGCGGGGTAGTTAACATAATTTCTTTGCGTTTCTGACTTAAACATCTCAGTAAGACAGTCCAAAAAGCACCAGTTGAACACTGTTTGAGAGTTGGTACACTCTATGTGTTTTCTGAGAATGCTGCATATATAACTACATGTATACACATAGACACTATATATGTGTGCTCTGTAACTTTAGAACAAACAACTCTTAATTTAAACTTGGGATTAAAAAAACGCTTAAATTAAACTTTGGATTATTATGTACCTCAGTAACGATTTTACAATATCGCATACTGAAAACAGTTCAATAAAACAAGTCTTTAAGACTATAACCTTTTTAGTAGAGGATCTGCAACTATTATCGTGGATATTCTTTTACTTTGAATACTAAGAGGAGGAATGGTATTTCTCTAGATATTTTTCATTAAAGATGAATGGCCACCCTTTTTATATTATTATCAATTAACAAATTGAACTCTTAACTATCATATGAACATTTCTTGATAGACTCGGAGAGAAACATATATTTAAATCCGCTACTAATTTGTTTGTAAAGATAAGTATTATTTGCTTGACGTAGATACTACATTTACCACTGCGTGACTGCACGGGGAAATGAGGTAAATCTAAATTGTATAGCTGCACAGCTATTGCCAGATAACTGATAAATACATTTACCTGAGGATTAATTTACCTGTTCAAAGTTGTCTACGTCATCAAATAAAATATTATTCTCGCTTTTCACAGATATTGCAATGTGTGAATTGTAAATATATATTGTTGTGTATTAATTTCGATTTATATAAACATATAAACATGTTCATGAAACAATTCATGGCCGATGAACTTTAAATAATTATTCACCATATTTACATCAGACATCCGATCATGCTTTATACCTTATATAATCACAATCAAAACGTGTTTAAGAGCCTAAATACAATGTCCTGCTTACACTTCCTGTGATAACCGAACTTTGCTGATCGCCCACATAAAATTATTGGAGGAAATATAATATAAAATGCTTCACCCGTTGTCTGCATGTAATCTCTCTAAATGTATCATTGCGTGTTCTACCGTCGTTCACTGTAAGGATTCACATTAGTATAAAATGACAACTTAAAGTATTATGTGTTTTATACTTACAATTGTCTTATATACAAAGTTAAACTGAATATCTTAATATAAAACATATTCATCAGATATCTAATCAGCATCATCTAATATCATCATACCATCATGACATGCAATTTCTTAAAATTATCGATTTAATTCCCCAACAATAAGGATATTTATTATCAATATGTATCAGTGGATCCTAAAGGCCAGTACAACATGTTTAATGGTACCATCATATTAGTTGACCGTCGTGTTAGACAGATACATAGCATGTCTGTACACAGTCCAAACCCCAAAACTGCAGCCCGAAATTAAGTTGCCAAGTCAAAATCATTGCACGCATATTCAATCACGATATTTTAAGAAATAAGTTTTAAATAAACCTATACTTCTAATCGACACATTTACATTATTATAAATTATGACCTTAACACCTGGATAGAGTTTTGATAAACAGTTTTGCAGTGTAAGTTTGCCGTTATTTGACGGGTTAGTTTCTTCAACTAAAAACATAAAATTATCTCCAAGTCGCGTTCAACATTACTTTCAAAAAACTAACTATTTATTGCTATGTTGAATATTTTTCAAAGCCTTGTAAAATTTACATTATCGAATTATGTTCATGTTTTGTCATATCTTTCACAAAAGCTAAAAACATTTATTGTCTTATAACAAGAGTATGAGAGTGGTCTTTTGGAAACGGCCGAACACGAGATAATCCTAATCGCTTTTAAATTAACAAGATATGTATTCTGACAACTCTCAATGTTTTATTTTGCAATTGTTAACGCAGTGCTATATCATGACTTTGCTCTCTATCGTCTGTTCACCGTGACAAGTCATCTACAGGCAACGCCAAATAGGTCTTTTCAACATCTGTGTTGTTCACATGTTCTGCAATTTTCATTTATATTTCTGTAAAAATGTCGTTTTCTTCTAAGTTGTCTCTGTAGTAAAAAAAGAGTATGATAATGGACCTTTGGAAACGGCCGAGCACGACACATACGAAATATTGCAGTCTCGGTTTGATTGAGACTGTTCATGAGTGGTAGTGAAATATGCTAGCTAAAATTGATAATGAAGATATTACATATGTCAAAGATATTACAAACACTTTGGCAGAAACGTTTTCTAAAAACTCTTCTTCTGAAAATTGTCAACACAATTTTCAAAAAAATAAGAAACTAAAAGAACAGAAGAAGCTGCATTTCAAATCGAAACATTTGGAGAAATACAATAAACTGTTCAATCTCAACGAACTTCGAGAATCCCTTAAACAGGCTCATGATACATCAGCTAGTCCTGATGATATCCATTATGAATTATTAAAACATTTACCTGAAACCTGTCTCTTTACACTTACTGATATATTTAATAAGGTTTGGGTGACAGGAAACTTCCCCCGATTCTTGGCGGGAAGCAATCGTTATTCCAGTCCCCAAACCTGGAAAGGATCATACGGACCCAATAAATCATCGCCCTATTGCTTTAACGAGTTGTATATGTAAAACCATGGAACGAATGATTAATGAGAGACTCGTTTGGTACCTGGAATCCAACAAGCTGATAACAAAGTATCAAAGTGGATTCCGGCGCCAACGAGCCACAACAGACAATCTCATTCGATTTGAATCATTTATTAGGGAAGCTTTCGTAAAGAAAGAACATCTAGTCGCTGTATTTTTTGACTTGGAGAAGGCTTATGATACTGCATGGAAGTACGATATCATGAATGATCATTATGACCTTGGTCTTAGAGGCCGATTACCAGAGATTTTTTTAGATGATAGACAGTTTCTTGACGAATGGGAACAACCCTCTTTGATATTCATGAACAGGAGATGGATGTGCCACAGGGCAGCATACTCTCTGTCACCCTTTTTAATATAAAATTTAACATTACATTTAAATACATCAATCCTGGTGTGGATTGCTCTCTTTATGTTGACGACTTTGTTATTTGATATCGAACACGATTGAGAGACAACTTCAACAATGTCTGAATAAACTTCAGACCTGGTCGGATGAAAATGGTTTTAAATTGTCTAATTATAAAACTAATTGTATGCACTTTTGTCAACTACGTAAACATTATGAAGACCCTCATCTAACACTGGATGGGTTACCAATACCAGTAGTAGATGAAACAAAATTCCTTTGTCTTATTTTCGACCATAAATTAACGTTATACCACACGTTAAAGGCCCAGTGCGTTAAAACTCTTAATTTACTTAAAGTTGTTGCAAACACTAATTGGAGAGCAGATCCTAAAGTACTTTTACAACTTTATAGATCTCTTATCAGATCCAAACTGGATTACGGCTCAATAGTATATGGATCGACTCGTAAGCATCCTTGCAGATGCACGATCCTATACATTATCAAGAATTACGACTCGCCTTAGGTGCCTTTCGTAAATCACCAACCGAAATTATATATAATGAAGCTAATGGACGGGACAAATTAGCCCTTCAATATGCCATTAACTTAAAATCTAACCCTTCAAACCCAACTTTCGATAATGTTTTTAATCCTAGTTATGAACCTCTTTTTGATCGAAAACCGAAGGCCATTCGACAATTTGGTCTTCGTATTAAACCAAAATTAAGAGACACTGAAATCGACTTAAATTTGATTGCCAAGTACAAAGTACCACAAATTCCACCGTGGACTTTGGAAGCACCAACAAATAGTGTTGATCTTTGTAATAGTAACAAATCTAGTACAGACCCTACTGTCTTTCAAAGCAAATTTAATGAAATTAAATCGAAATACAGTAACTTTCAACATATATACACAGATGGTTCTAAAGATGGAGATAAGGTAGCTGCAGCAACTTTGTTCACAAACACAGCATAAAGAGCCCCCCTGCCTGAAAAGGCCTCTTTTTTCAGCTGAACTTAAGGCAACTGAACTTGCCTTAAATTATATTCAGGAATCTGATGATGACCATTTTGTGATATTTCATGATTCCCTTTCATCTCTCCAAGCACTGGGTAATATGAAACATGAACCCAGTTGTGCTTCAGCTTTTAGAAAAGTACAATTCTCTTATAGATGTTAATGTTATTATTTTCTGCTGGCTTCCAAGCCATGTAGGGAATACGTGGTAATGGTAGAGCTGATAGTGCTGCTAAAGCTGCATTAGGTTTACATATATCTAATACTAAATTACCTTATACTGATTTTAAAAGTTGTATTAACACATTTATTCGCAACTCTTGGCAAGCCTCCTGGGATTTGTCAGTTAACAATAAAAAAGAGTATGATAATGGACCTCCATTCAATTAAACCGTTACGTGGAGAATGGCGTTCTTCTAGTAGACCCATTCGCCGTTGCAGGACAGGGCATACACGTTATACTCATTCATATGTATTACAAGCTGAGCAATTACTAGAACGTATACCCTGCTTTGCATCGTTAACGGTCAAGCAGATCTTGTTGAAATGTGTAGACTTTGATCCTATGCGTCAAAGGTACTACAATCTTAATACTATGAAAGATGTTATTTGATACTATAGATTTTAGTCTTGTTTTAGATTTCCTAAAAGAAATCAGACTATATAAATCATTATAATGTGTTCTTATATATATTACTTGTTTATATACCCGTTGACGGGCATTTGTTGATATCATCTTTCGTCGGTTTTTGCACACAATATGACCTATTTATGTGTCGACGTGCCGTAAAACACCATTCATTCATTCATTCATTCCAATAAAATCGTATTCTCGCTTTTCACAGATATTGCAATGTGTTAATTGTAAGCAGCTATTGTTGTGTATTGATTTTGATTTAAATAAACATAAACATGTTCAGGAAACAAAACATGACCTGGGAACTTTAAGTTAAATCATATATAATATATTCAAGGTGTTTTGTCTTTGTCCTCTCAGCTTTTTTTCCTAGATTCATCCATCGTACATATTATATATATGTATTATATATATTTTAAAATTGTGTCTCCATGATTGACACGTAATTGAGCCTTGAGCATTTTCTCTTGTTTTCGCTTGATTTCAGATTTCCTCCTTAACGTGTTTCATTTACTGACTGTTCGAATGTTACATTATATGTTTTATTTATTTTGTTTATGAGTTTTTCCAATTACTTCAGTACGTGCTCCACATTTTCCAAAGTACGCTTGACAGATACATTTATTGCTTTTGGGTCTGTATTGAGCGGAGTGTGCCTGATACTGGATGTTGAATGATCAATCGTTAATTTGTATGTGGCTGGTTATGTGAGTCTGACGAAGATAGAGTGCTACGGTTCTGGCAGTCTAAGATTTGAAAAACCTCGATCTCTAAATTTTATTGATGTAGTCCGCCCAAGTCATCCTAGGGTGCATGACTGAAACCTTACTGCTACCCAATTAAAACTGTAAAACTGGACAATGTGAATAAAGAAATCTCCAGCAGGCTTCATCCTTTAAAACCTAGTCAGCATATATATCCCATTCATATGGATTTTATACTAAGGAATTAATATTTGAGCAATATCCGATATCAATGCAAGACATATTTCATCACAAATCAGCATATGCTAGTATATGCTTTAGACATTACAAAACGCTTTGATTAATGTCTGATCTCAAATGATTTAACACGCAAAACAATGTCTTCTTTCATACTCTTTTTTGTAGTAACAACAGTACATCTAATTATATTAAATTGCAACAACACAGAGACAAGTATAAAGTATGTTGTGTATAGAAATGGCAGAGCACGCATCCATTTTTCTTTAATTACCTCTGCCTTTTGAGCAAAACATATTATAGAGATTAAAACAACCACTAACGATCTACAGAGATAATTATCAGACAACCTCATATTATAAAAAGGAAAGAAAAAGTCCAGGAAGGGTATATATCACACTTAATCATACATTCACAAGCGAAATGGAAATTTGATAATTCGATATAAATGTTCCATTACCACGCATGCAGCTCGTTCAGTTGTGTTGTGAAACTATGTACTGATATATATCCATAATTTGGTTACGTTTCAGAAATATGACAGCTTTGTGAGGCGCGTAAATTGTTATCGTCATTGTTCAAATTGTCCTATTGTAAAACCAACACGATAAGCATGTGACTTAACTAGAATGGTATAGGGATATGTCCTTGGAAGCTACTGACATTGTTTCACACTTCAGCGAAGTGTTTTTTTCTCCGCATCAACAATTGTCTGTGATCCAACTGTACTTTTATGTAATGATATTTACAACTGATAGCAAAATAAATTCCATATGAACAGAAATACGACGAGTCGTCGTGTTTAGTCCAATGTTAGTCCAAACACTAACTTAATATGCAGCTCATGCAATGCATATGAAACTAAAGCACACTGTAAAGGGTTTCTCTTGGATTTTGTATTGGCACCCATTACTCTTGAAGATCCCATCCAGTCCCTTTAAAAGTGGCCAATAAATGATCGACATTGTAGAATATTGTTAAGTGTAAATGAAAAAGGGTCAATAAAAGCTATACAAATAAACAGAGGCTCTTACATGAGTGCCTATTTAATATTGAATTTATTAAACGAGTTGGATAAAATTATATGATGCGATGCTGTGCTGAGTATTACATCAATTTTATTCAACGCAATAAATAACAGTTACTTCAATATTAAATAGGCATGACTGTGTGATTCTATTTCTCACCTCCAAAAAAAGCCTTATTCACAACATGTATTATTGTTGTGTTGCGTTAGCCCTATTGTCAACCTTTTTTGTATTTGTGGCGTCATATGCCTTTTTTCCTTATCGACATTGCCATTCATGCTTCTACAGGTGAGCTTCTGTACAAATACCTCGCTATAGTCCGGCATTTAGTGCCCACTCGCTATTGTCCGGCATTTAGTGTCCACTCGCTATTGTCCGGCATTTAGTGCCCATATTGACATGGAAATGTAATTATAAGTACATCCCATCAAAAGTCAAAAGTCAGTCTCTATCAATAAAGTGGGTATACAATCTAAAACCTGGCTTAAACACCCAGCGGTCTTTTTTTGCCACTGACCGTTCCAAGGCGGTAGCCCTATTGGCAACCAAGTTGTGTCTGTGATGTCTTAATATTTATTCATCTTTAAATGCGTTCTTTGTTTCTGTGTGTGTTTGTGGTTGACTGTCGTCCTTGAATGCTAATATATATATATGGACAGAACATTTTGTACCAACCACTTACTAACGGATTCGAACCCGCAGCCCTAGACACCTACCTCGACACAGCGCCTCGCTCAATAGCAGACGCATTAGCCCACTCGACAACCTATATATACTGGGAACAATATTTAAGGGAACTTCAAGTTTACTCATATCGCATATAGATACAAATGGAGTTGCGGGAGGACAAGTCCGATGGAATGTCAATATCTGGTCCATGCATCATGTGCATCCATGCATGCACGACATCTCCGTGGCATACTTGATATCAAACAAAGGATTCTCTCACTTGAAATTCGCCGCGTTTAGTGAATGACAAGTGAATGACACGTTCACCAATTCGCTTTATGGTAAATTTGCCATTGACTACCCGAGTTGAAACCGCATAAAGGCCGAAAATTTCAGATAAATTATTATATTTAAATACATTTTCATAGTAACAACAATAACATGCTTTGTGATTGAGATCTCTTTGATTGTGCGATGACCGGACAGATTGTGGAGCCTATGATGACGACTACCTAAATCGTTATAGGACGGTAGCGTTTGATGTTTGTCTTTAATCGTGTCTTGTTGTACCCTTAACGGTTTATTCTCTTCTTTCTCTGGCTTCTGCCAAGTCACTGTGTACTTACTGTGTGGCTTTCTATGTTTTTGTTTTTTATATTTTATATATGATCATTTATGTGTATTGCTTATATTGCCTATTAATGCTGCCTTGTTTGTTAGAGATTATAACCTATTTAGATATATTTATTTACACTGTCCCGTTTATTGGGATGTCAATAGGGTATGAGTGAGGTTTGTTACACCTTAGAACCTGGATTAAGTCCCCATTGGCCACTCTTTTGCCACTGACCGTTCAATGGCGGTAGAAAATCATTCTGTTAAAATTGTCTTTATGCATATAAGAAATAACTGAAACACACGAAGTCGAATTGAAAAGTTACACTACATGAAATAAGGTTTTTAATCACAACTTAAATCTCAATTAAACTACAATTAAATTCCTAGTATAATGAGGTATCAGCAGCACGTTTAATTTTCCCCTTAAATTTCAATTTAATTCATCTTTAAATGGCATCTAAATTTCCCCAAAATACCTAAATTGTGTTATAGTTTAAGTTTGATTTAAACTCTACTTTTACATAAAATTTAATGAAATTTTGTTGAGGTTAAATGTGATATAGAAAAGACTGGTGTCAGCTTAAATTTCACTTAATCTCCACTTTTACATGAAATTTAGTGGAATTTTATTGCGGATAAATGTGGTAAAGGAAACACTGATGTCTGCTTAAATTTCACTTAAACTCCACATTTACATGAAATTGAATGAAATTGTATTGCGGTTAAATGTGGTGTAGGAAACACTGTTTTATGCTTAAGTTTCACTTAAACTCCACTTTTACATGAAATTTAATGACATTTTATTTTAGCTAAATGTGATACAGCTAAGACTGGTGTCCGCTTAAATACACTTTAACATGAAATTTAATGAAATTTTATTGCTGATAAATGTGATGTAGGAAAGACAGGTGTAGGCTTAAATTTCACTTAAACTCAAGTATGTAAGAAATGTAATTGAACTTTGATTGAGGTTAAATGCGGTGTAGGAAACTCTGGACTGTGCGCCTAAATTTCACTTAAACAACGTCAGATTCATCGAAGCATAGACCCTACACTGCTTTATTTCCAATTATACACTTATATAATACTTGCACATATTCATGTTTGTTCCATTTAAATCATGTATAACACGATATATAGATATTAAACTATGTAGTAGATTCCAGGGGCAATCTTCTGAGGATCCCCTTTCTGGTTTATTCCGTAGCGCACAAACTACTTGTTCACATACCATTCGCAGTCAGACAGTGTGTGAGTGCTGAACCCATAGTATAGATGTATGGTATAACTATTTTATATAAGACTGAGACCAGATGTGTATGTAATTAGCTTCAAATAGTCCATGGATGTGATTATAACTCCGCGATTCTTTAGGATTTGTCGTGCCCTTAATGGTTTATTCTCTTGTTGCTCTGGCTTCTGCCAAGTCATTGAGTACCTTCATTGTGGCTTTCTAGGCTATTGTGTTTTTTGTATTATATTTACACGAGCATATTTGTGTTTTACTTATATTGCCTATTGATGCTGCCTTGTTGGTTAGAGATTAGATCATGGCGGGGATTTCTTTATTTACATTGTCCTGTTTTAATGGGATGACAGTAGGGTAAGTGTGAGGTTTGGTGCACCCTAGATCCTGTTTAAACCCCCAGTGGTCTTTGTTGCCACTGACCGTTCCAATGCGGTAGCCCTATTGTCAACCCTTTTGTGTTTGTGATGTCGTTTGCATTTTTTATTACTTTTGCCTCCTCGTTTGTCTGTTTGCGTGTTTGTTTTTGTGTTTTGTGGTTCACTGTCTCCTTGAATGCTGCTCTCCCTGTCCGATATTTTTATATTTCCTTAATTACACTAAATCAGCCGGATGTTCTCGCCTGGTGCAGTCGAAAGTAATTATGTATTAACATGATTACAGAGGGCTAACCTTTTTTTTTCTTTAAAAAAAAAATTTAGTGCAATTTCCTGTATTTTTTTGGCTATAAATGTATTCTGGACATGTTGTTGATATTTGAAAATGGAGCTCATCATGTTTTTGACAGTTTTTGATATAAATTTCAGAAGTGAAAGTAGACAGGGTACGAAATTGCAAGGGGTAAAAATAGCTTTGACCTTTGACCCGGTGTTAGCACACAACTGAAGAAATGTTTCTTAGAAGGTATTAAACCCGCTCTTTCCTTGTTGATGTTTAATGGCAGACATGCTTTTTTGCAGGATAAAGTAAGTTTCCCAGAATTCTAATCAGGTTTGAGTTTTTAACAGGTTGTCAACATTTCCCTGTCCGATCTTTTTATATTTCTTTTTACTATGGAAGGGGCATGGATACTTATTTACGCTATTATAACCTTAACGAAGGTGTGAACATTTCTTTCACAGATATGCCGCAACATCATATTGCTTATTAATCAAAACGCTTTTCAACAAATGAAATTAGTAATTGCTTAACCATGTTTCCATGTCCACCGCCGTATGCATGCCATCTTCGGGATGGTTAAAATTGTGTATTATTGATTTTATGAATATTGAGTTCTGCTCAACCCGGGGCTAGGGGGCGTGAGCGGTAGCTAGCATATTTCACTACCACTCATGAACAGTCTAAAGCAAACCGAGACTGCAATATTGCGTATGTGTCGTGCTCGGCCGTTTCCAAAGGTCCATTATTATACTCTTTGTTTATATAGCCTGCATATGTATCGACACAATATACTGTTTCTCCGTTATTCCTTCAATTATTAAACCATAATTCTTATTTCATATGTTTTAATCATATGTTAGTGCAGACTTCCTTTAATAATACTTCTCGGTATCTTGATGACATACTCAGTTCTTTGCTCATATGGTTACTAACATTTATCCACCAGAGCTCACGTTGAATAAAGCCAACAGTTCGGATACAGTAGCAGCATTTCTCGATCTTCATCTCTCGATTTCAAATGATTGTATTCATGCTAAAATCTATGATAAGAGATGATTTCAATTTTAACATCGTTACCTATCCACACCTGGATGGAGATGTACCTCGTGCTGTCTCATATGGGGTGTATATCTCCCAGCTCATTCGATTTAATTGTGTATTATTGATTTTATGAATATTGAGTTCTGCTCAACCCGGGGCTAGGGGGCGTGAGCGGTAGCTAGCATATTTCACTACCGCTCATGAACAGTCTAAAGCAAACCGAGACTGCAATATTGCGTATGTGTCGTGCTCGGCCGTTTCCAAAGGTCCATTATTATACTCTTTGTTTATATAGCCTGCATATGTATCGACACAATATACTGTTTCTCCGTTATTCCTTCAATTATTAAACCATAATTCTTATTTCATATGTTTTAATCATATGTTAGTGCAGACTTCCTTTAATAATACTTCTCGGTATCTTGATGACATACTCAGTTCTTTGCTCATATGGTTACTAACATTTATCCACCAGAGCTCACGTTGAATAAAGCCAACAGTTCGGATACAGTAGCAGCATTTCTCGATCTTCATCTCTCGATTTCAAATGATTGTATTCATGCTAAAATCTATGATAAGAGATGATTTCAATTTTAACATCGTTACCTATCCACACCTGGATGGAGATGTACCTCGTGCTGTCTCATATGGGGTGTATATCTCCCAGCTCATTCGATTTGCTAGAGCGTGTAATGATGTTATAGACTTCAATGATCGAAATCAAGTTATTACAAGTAAACTTCTACAGCAGGGTTTTCGTTATCACAAACTACGTAGATCTTTCTCTAAATGAGGGCCTGCTGGAAAAGTACAACACCAACCTTAAAAAACTTCTGCGACTAGGCATATCACAGCCCTCATTTTATGGAGATGTGGTCTATAAACTTCGAAAGGGAGGTGGGTACATGAGCTTTCGTCCCTCGGGTTTTCTGGTCGTACCCTATATTGGTTTTCTCTTTTGCTGCAACTACTATGGTTGTTCAGTACGATTCTGGATACATCCTGAGATGTTTATTATTTTGTATATATATCTTTAGTTAGTTTCTCTGGATGTGGACTTTATTGTTACAGATTTCCTTTTGATGGGATGTATTTTTGTTTACACTGTCTTGCCTATTTGGGCGCTGAAGACAGGATAATAGCGAGGATTATGCGCATATAAAATCGATTCAAGCTAACCAGTAGGCCTTATTGTCTACTGACCGTTCCAAGTCGGTAACCCTGTCTTCACCAACCTTTCTGTTGTTTTTGTCTCTTTCATTGTAGTTTCAAGTCCTTGTTTGCAGTACAGTGCGAACCTACGATGCCACCTACGTTCGGACGCTGTGGTTTCTATAGGACCCTATATATCATTTTTCAAATCTTTGATCTGCAATCTCAGTTATAACTACCTGTATGAGCAAATTATTATCATATTATTCTATGAATTAACAATATTATGCTATGTAGGATATACAATTAGATAAAGGAAAACAATAGTCAATATGTGTTGTATACGTTGTTCATTTGTAATTATTAATGATGTAAATACTAATTTCGAACAATAATAAGCAACATTGAAATGTCATGACCTTAGCAAATTTAGTAAAGTATATATACTTTAATCACAAATAATGTATTGTGTTTATAATAAGCAATTACAGTTTTAGATGTCTGTAACCACTAGTCATGACATTTAAATATACACTGCGTTTTTCTATTTATTTACACTAATGTCCAGTAGGATCCTATACTGAAGTGTATATATTCATCACCATTTCAAATTATTAAAACAATATCGTTCGGAATAAAAATGTGATTTCTTTCCAACGTGTGTCTTGATGTTGGAAGCGACATTTATAGCCCAACTCAAACATAATATATATGCAGAGAGAGAGAGAGAGAGAGAGAGAGAGAGAGAGAGATTGCACATATTCATGTTTGATAGGAATTAAATACCATTAAATTCAATATATCACTAAAATAAAGTATTCATTACATGTGCAACATGATTACATTTCGTTTGAATTGAATTGTAAGCATGATATCTTGGCGTTACACACTATATAGGAAATATATAGTTAACATTTATTTGCAATTAAATGCCATAATATTCAATATAAAATACCACACTTAAGCATTCGTTAAATGTGCAACATGATGTATTGTTAGATTTAATTGCAATTAAATTCAGTATGAGATATCACTACATTTAAGTATCAGTATATGTACAATGCGATGTGTCATTACATTTAATTTGAATTAATAAATATAAGTTTGAGATCTTATAGGATTTTGTTTTCGTATATGAAATATTGTTACATTTAATTGCAATTAAATTCCACAAAATTCAATATGAAATACCACCGCTAGATTTAAGCTATCATTAAATGTGCATCATGATGCATTGTTACCCGTATTTTGTAATACCCCCTTTACACAGAGGTGGCGATCGTTGAGCGATCAAAAATTGGCCAGATCTCTTGACGAGCTTTCAATGAACACCCAGTGATCGCCAACATATCGCAATGATCTCTCAATGATCCTCCAGTGATCTCTACGGTCGCCACGGTCTCCTCATAGTTTTGACCCAGTCCAAAACTATGAGGAGAGCACCAAGGTAAGCGATCTCTAAACGCTCAAATAGCGCTCAACGATCTCATCGGTCTCCCAATGACCTCTCGGCGATCTTTCAATGAGCGCTCAATGATCGCCAAGGAAGCTAAATGATCTCTATAGATCGCCATTAAAGTTACCGAAAATTGAAGCGACTTGTTCGAGGTTTTAGGAGATCGTAGAGAGATCGGGCCAATTTTGTACCGCTCAACGGTCTCCTTCTGTATAAAGGGGGCATTAGATACTGGGATCATACGCCGCTGGACATGAGGGAGGACAATCTCTATGTCCACCGCCATATGCATGCCATCTTCGGGATGGTTAAAATTGTGTACTATTCATTTTATGAATATTGAGTTCTGCTCAACCCTGGGCTAGAGGGCTTGAGCGGTAGCTAGCATATTTCACTACCGTTCATGAACAGTCTCAATCAAACCGAGACTGCAATATTTTGTATGTGTCGTGTTCGGCCGTTTCCAAAGGTCCATTATCATACTCTTTTAATTGTGATTAAACGCACTTTAAATTTCAAATACAAGTTGCAATCTTTTATTCTACTTTTAAGAGTAATTTAATTCCTATTAAATCCACACATGCAATTTAATGACATTTCAGCAAATTTCAATTTTAATTAAATCTTTTATTTCATGCAGTGTTTTCAATACAAAATAAAATATATCGGGACAGAGCGCTGATAAAACTAGAAGCGTTACTGATGTTTTGCAACATTAATCAGATTCAGTGTAAAATGTACTTTTGTTATGGACCCCCCGTTTTATGAAACAACTTACGACCATTGTGATCGTAAATCAATTTCTTAAATGCTTCACTATAAAATACTCTTTTCAATTAAACGTGATTTCATATCATTTTCTTATACATGTAATATTTCTGCTCTACGTGCACACATAATTGTCTACATTGAATGGTTAGGTGAAAAAGAGTGAACGATTTTAAAAGTTGAGACTTATCGTAAGATGTTTATTAAACAGGGCCCAGGTGTTGAATTCACCAACCATTCTTGAGAATATTCTTAGACTTAAGCTCAAGTATGCAAATTTCAATCACAAATATTGCTATAAGTTTACAGAATAAACGTTCGTAACAAGTCGCTATGTATAAATAAGATGCATACTAATAAATATCAACTTCTGACGATTGTTTATCTTAGAAGGTCATGAAAATAGTTGTGAACGAATGGTCAGTACTTAAGCTCAAGGCTAAGAATATTCTCAGGAATGGTTGGGGAATTCCAGGCCAGATGTTTACCTATGGCACATGTTGATGAGCATTTGCTTCAAAGTTACAGTTTTATTTACTGATTTAAGGTTAGATACACTGGTTGAGACAGCCTGTCATTAATGCTGGTTATACTATATAATACAAATGTATTGGAACTATACATGATTAAGATAAGTATAAAATTCGAACAGAAAATGCAGCTTTCACAAAACACAGTAAAACCAAAAAACACGCAACACATGTGTTAAAGGATGAAACTGGATCTTTGAAAGTCATACAATCACTGTGGAATGTAAAAATAACAATAATGACCGGAATTACGGGGATAATTTATACGGCCGCCACATGGCACAAACAACACTATTGTGATAATAAAAATAAGTATAAAAGTCGAACAGGAAAACTTGCGTTACGTTCATATAAGTTGGTTGTTGACAAAACATGTATTACCTACTGACCGTTCCAAGTCGTTAAGCTGTATTCATCTCACTTTGTGTTGTGTATTGTCCTTGTCAATGAATATTTACTTTGTTCTTAGTTTGTGGTACAGTGCGGACCTACGGTGCCATTGCGAGTGAGTGCTGTGGTTTCTATTGTATCATTTTTCCCATGATGCATACATAAAATGCATCTACTCTTATATATATGTTATGTTTCTGCAAAAACAATTTGGATAGATAGATAATATAAAAGGCAGTTATAAAATATCATGTTCATATTTTTAAAATGTAATGTATATATAATTGTACGACAAATTATCAACCAAACAGTGCTTAGACATGTTAGATCAACAGATTTATATCTTGCGCTAATTAAACATGCATATACAGTATAACCACCTTACAACTGAGTTATACATATTAATACTGACATAGTTTAGCGCTCGTTTATAGTATTAATTGGTTTATTTATTTGCTTTAAAATAATTATTTTCCAAAATGCATATGACTGTTTGTGTAACGTCATGTATGTATCCTGAAGAAGGCGATAAAAGTCGAAAGCGCTCGATATAAATGTTGTATGTATCCTGAAGAAGGCGATAAAAGTTGAAAGCGCCCGATATAAATGTTGATTTAAGCACCGTTTGTTGATATTTATTTTTAATTTTATATTTTTAGATACCTTCTTCCCAGAATCCTCCAGTTTCTGGGTCTTGTACGGTTTATATTATTCATTACCATATATATATATATCACTTTCAAGAGAATTCGAATTAAACCATAGGCCTCAGACATCACGGACGTGAATTCCACTAAAGAGCGACGACTTCCAATCTAAACAAGAACATGTCGATGGCATGCCATCAAATATCTCCGCACTGATAACTAAGCGGAAATGTTCGTCGGTTACTCACACAACGGATGAACGGGTCACATTTACGGATTCTACCTTCTGTCGGGCCCTCAATCGTGTGTTCTCTTGTTGCTCTGGCTTCTCCCAAGTCAATGAGTACCTTCTTTGTGGCTTATTGCCTATTAATGCTGCCTTGTTGGTTAGAGAATAGTTCAATGCGGGAATTTCTTTATTTACACTGTCCCGTATTATTGGGATGACAGTAGGGATACGTGTGTGTGAGGTTTGGTGCACCTTAGAACTTGGTTTAAACCCCCAGCGGCGTGTTTTGTCACTGGCCGTTCCAGGTAGCCCTGTTGTCAACCATTTTGTGTTTGTGATGTATTTTATTCATTCTTTGTTTCTGTGTGTGTGTTTGTGGTTGACTGTCGTCCCTCAATGCTACTTTTCTTGTTCGATTTTAATATCTATATTCTACGTTATTTCAAACTCCATGAAATAGTTATAATCATTTTATAGACTGAAACCAATCTATGCAACAAACAAAAATGAAAATTTAACAACCTGGCAGTTTAACGGAGTTTCATGCGTGATGTCGTTTGTACCTTTAATAGATGCTCCCCAATGATGTAATGAAACATCACACTATACATTTGATTATTATAAAACAACGAGTCAGATCTATTCTCCTGGTTTTTGTCACAAGAACACAATGTATGAATGTAATTTTGTTCCTGTAAAATTCTTCTCTGTGTGGATTGGTGCAGAGTATTTCCCATGCAACATACTCGCGTATTATTTGTTTTAGAAAAAACACAAGCATATTGATATCAGGCTATTTTCCTACATACCAAAGCACCATTAATTTTGTTTCTGTCTAGATTAATATAAAGTAGTCAGCGGGCAACTACACATTATTAAACATTATTGCAATATGAATTACTTCAGCGTATCATCAACATATTGTTTTTGGTAATGTAGAGCCGACCAAGACAGGTGAAGGGAACATCGTGTACCTCGTTTACTAACATATATATTCATGACACACTTGAACATCCGGTTTACGTCACCATCCGATGGATGAGCCTAAGGAACGTTATTTTTCTCATCAACACACCAAAGAAAAATTAACTTTGCCAGATCCTTATTATCAACTCTTCAGCCACACTGTTATCTCACTTGGATACTCGTGCTCCCAGATGAAGGAGGCAGATAAAAAATACTTTTGTCCGCTTTTCCACTTTTACAGGACTTTCCATTCCATACATTGATTTATCCTTACTTGGTTCTAAATCTACAGCATTTTAGGAAAATATCACAGAAACATTCATGTTGACATAAGATTTCTAGCTATTTCTGCCTCATTTTACGCATCATGGATCTAATCAAGTGATATATAGGGTCCTATAGAAACCACAGCGTCCGAACGCAATGGCATCGTAGGTCCGCACTGTACTGCAAACAAGGACTTGAAACTACAGTGAAAGAGACAAAAAACAACAAAAAGGGTGTATTTTTGCCATATGATTACGCTAAATTTTGATAGGTGACAATGAAACATGAAATTAAAATTGTTCAACCTGGTAAAGATTTAGTGGATCAATAAAGAATTTAGGAATACATACATGTTGTAAATTTTGGTTACTATACCACGAACAAAATCATTGCAATGGAACCCTATGGAAAATTAATTGTGGTAAGAGACGTATACAGTTATGAAAAATGGATTTAGTTTATCTTGACATGATACTAATCACTGCTTCCCAAATAAGTATTAGCATTTCGTATGAATCAAACGACATATCACAGTTTATAGTGTAATTAGGTATTTCATTATGAAACGTGCTACATTTTTAAACTCAGCTGTACGCCACTTTACACATATTGCTTTATAAATGCCACACCCATGTAAGTATTCAGTAATGGGCTACACGCAGTTTTCAGTATAGAACTATTAAATGCAAAGTGAATAAATACCGATAAATGTGATCCTTTTTGAGCAACAAACACAACTAAGGGAATAATGCAGCAGACTCGGTTTTATTGAGTCTGTTCATGAGAAGTAATGAAAGAAGCAACACCTCTCACGCCCCCTAGCACCAGCTTAAGCGGTATTCTACTTCAAAGCCATCTATATTGGGCTCGTTGGTCCCAAAGGACCAGTAAAAATAATACTACTGATTCGTAGCACGGGGAGACTTTTTACAGCCGCTACACTGCACTAAACATGCTATACGAACGTTCGTGTGAATGTTAATAAATACTGATAAAGGTGATGCTTTGGGAGCAACAAACACAACTAAGGGAATAAAGCAGCATACTCGATTTTATTGAGTCTGCTCATGAGAAGTAATGAAAGAAACAAAACCTGTCACGCCCCCTACTATTGTTTTACACACTTGCATACGAACGCACTAGTTTTCAAGTGACAAGGAAGAGAAAAACAAATGAATAAAATATTGCTAGACATAGTTATCTGATGATCGACTGAGCAGTATATAGTAGTTTTACCAGTAAACGAGAACACATCAAATCTATTAAATACCTGAGCGCGTGTTTCCTCCATTTAACTTTCATTAGTATTCCTATGGTAAGACTAAGGCTAGTTTGACGAATTTCTTTACACATTCTGCATGTTTGCCATAAAAATTGCATCATAGTATTACATTATTGTATTGAATATTAAATTACTGAATAAGTAAAACACTAATACACATGATATTTTGGTGATGGATGCGGGGACAGGGGTCGGGCAGGTTGCGGGTAAAGGGTTTATGTACGATTATACTTGTCTGAGCTCTCTCCCAGGCTCCGATAGATATCAAGCAATTAACTGTATAAAATATATCTAAGTGTCTATCGTGTTCCTCTCGTGACGTCAAAATGACCTCTGAGAATCATAGTTTGATACGGACTCAGTGAAAATTGCTTTGATAAATGTATCGGTGAATATTACTTTGTTGCCGTCTCTGGACTATATTCCTTTAAACGTTCAGTTAATTAAGTGTATCAAACAATAATAATAATAATACTTTATAATACTAATGAACCATTGAAGAGCATTTACAAATAAAAATTGAAACTCTTAGTGTCACTTATTCAACGTTCTCATTTTAAATTACATGACGATAGTTTAAAATCACTATAGATAAACTATATTATTATAACTGATAAACGATTTCCGTCATGGTGTTAACCAAACTATTAGTGTCCCAATGAACTAGTGCATATATACACTTTACTAAATGACGTTCGTAAATGATAGATATATTTATTATATACCTATTACCTTTATTTTCCTACAATGGAATACCAAACCCTGTGTTTTCTGAATCCATTTCACTATGCTACTAAAGGTAGATTTTGGAACTTCCCAATGGATGTTTTAACATGAAATGTGAACTATCAGAATGTTTGTTTGTGCATTTGTGCATTTGTGAACATTGTGAGTTAATTAATTAATTTAACATTATGTCAGCTGGTAAATTCACCAGAATTCGCCAGAATTTAAATTGTTTACCCATTGTAATGAATACATGTGTAGTTGTTGCAATGTAATGTACATTTTTTCATGCGCGTGTAATGTACATGATTTCATGTCTTTCCTGTTGGTGGTTTTTAGTTAATGTGACTTAATACAATTTTAATTTGTTTTAATTTGTTTGGTTTTTTGGTACATGCGTTCTATTTTAATGATATGTAAAGAGGTATATAATAAAAGTATCATTACTATTGTAACTTGTTCTGGAAGCTTGTCTCACCTCTCGTAGGTAAATATCCTGATCTGGCATTTATCTACTCGAGGTGATACAAACTTCCAGAACACGTTACTATAGTAATAATCCAATTATCTCATACATATTCCATAATACTGATACATGTGTTCCTTGGGAATGTGATGACAAGGCTACACACATTATTACTTTGTTGCTGTAAAGACCGTCGGTCATTTTAATGTATATGTAAACAAGCGTTAGAACATTTTTATACTAAAGGAAAAAAACGAAACGAAATTCGTAAACTTCCGCTATATATTGTATGTTTAATGTGCAGCTATTAATTGAATGGTACATGGCTACATAGCTACATTAAACCGTTCTTTTGGGTGTGGGGGGGGAACAACAAATAATACCCCCAAATGATATGCCTTCAAAGTTTCATTATTGATATAATTCGCGTTTTGCTCAAGCAGGTAAACAAACTTAGGATGTAAATTTTGCAATTTGTTTACATTAAATACAATACTGAAATGGTTCAAGTTTTCCAAGCCAAACTTCAACATTTATGAATTTCGTGTTACAAAGTGTACTGTGATTAAAACGTCAACAACAGCACAGTTTTGTCCTTTCCTTAATTAGCTGCAACACTTTTTTAACAAAACATCTTGCTTTTTCTCTGGAATATTATGTGGAATTAAGTGTACAGTGTATAAATTATTTAGCGGAAATTCCGGAGTTGCGTTTATTTTTTCCTTTAGTATAGTAAGATCGTATACATAGACAGTATTATAAACTGAAAAGAAAAAGAAACGCATAATGGGTATTTCCGCTATATATTGTATGTTTAATATGCTACTGCTAATTGGATGGTACAGGGCGTCATTAGGACTGTCCTTTCGGAAAGAAAGTTTAAACATCACCGAACACACCAATGGTTACATGTACCCCTTTAAAGTTTCATTATCGACAGAATGCGCATTTGGCTCTAGCAGGTGAACAAACTTAGGCTTTAAATAACATTAAACACAATACTAAAGTGGTTTGACTTTTTCAAGCGTAACTTCAACATTTATGAATTTCGTGTAACAAAGTATACTTGATTAAAAAGGTCCATTACATGACAGAGTTGTCCTTTCTATAATTAGTTGTAGCCCCTTGTTGTACAAAACACGTTGAGATATATCTGGAATATTATGTCGAATTAGGTGTATATAATAGTGTAGTACAGACAATTATTTTGATTATGCGTTTCTTTTCCTTTCTGTATATATTATTTTATAAAAAGCACAGTAACCATATGTATTAAAGGCTTTAATCGTCGTTATACTTTAACTTCCCGTTTCTCTGATTAGCGTAATATTTAGCATTTTGATTGCCGATTGTTAAGTCAATATACAACTGGTTTTGGTTATTATCTAGCTAGAAGGGCATTAGAAAGTTCTTGACACAAGTACCAATCTCCTCAGGGCAAACATCTTATTTTCTTATGTTAATGACATATATTTATATACGGTACACAGTTATTAGATTAGCAACTGACATTTAAAATTACCGTCTCAGATTAACAATAAGATCCTACAGTATTGTACAACAAACATTCAAGTAAAAATATCACTTTTAATACCAGGAAGCGTAAGCAATATCATTCTTAAATGCGCAGCAGGAATTTGGTTTAAGATATTAAAATACCTTTATAAGAATACGAAGAAAAGGAAAGGTTTGCTGTAATTCATTTATTCGTGATAATTTCACTTGGAATTGTTTATACCTATATCTACACTCAAGTGATATGAAAACGCAACACGGGAATTTCCGCTATATATTGTATATACTGCACACTTAATTGCACATAATATTCCAAAGAAATCCCAAGATGTTTTTTTAAAAAGAAAGTTGCAGTTAACTAGAGAAAGGACACAACTGTGATGTTGTAGACGTTTTAATCACACTACACTTTGTAACACGAACTTCATAAATGTTGAAGTAGCTCCTAAGTTTGCTCACATGATTGAGCCAAACGCGTACTCTGTGAATAATGAAACATTGAAGGAATACTATTTGCTGTATTATTTGTTGTTTTAGTATTTTTCCCAAAAGAAAAGGTCTTACGTAGCCATGTACCATTCGATTAAAAGCAGCATATTGTACATACAATATAAAGTGGAAATTCCCGTGTTGCGTTTTCATATCACTTGAGTGTATCATAGTTCAATAAAATCTTCAATGGTGATTGGTTATTGAGGCTGTATTTAATTTCCTATCTATGCCTCTGGCGTGACGTCAGTCATTTGTTAAGAAGTCATTTTAAACGCCAGGAAACATGTTGATCAAAAACAAATATCAAATAGAAAATGCAATATATTGCGATATTTAAAGCAACGCTGCGTTCCAAAAACGTTCCAACAACGAAATTGAAGTATTACCTCAGGATGAAGCTGCAGATTTTCTTCGTTTGCTGTTTAGAGATGGGAATAAACTGTAGGTTTTGAGAACGTGTTTGTATGATGTCCATTGTCTTGATAAAAAGTGCATTAAGATAAGAAATAAATTATTTCAAGCTGGTTTATAGTGTACGTGACCTGGAGTTTGGTACTTGGAAAACATCGAAACCGTGGGTTAATCATTAAGTTCCGCACACCACGTATTTATCTGACACATTATAAGTCCGCCTGGTATATGTTATTTCTTAAGTACCGAAATAAAACTGATTGCAAACTATGTGATTTAGGCTTTGATTTTCAACACCCTTTGCAAATAATATAATAACCATTGACTTATTATCCTCAACCATTTTCCTAATACAAAATCCCTAATTAACCGAATATTTTACATTCCACATTTATCATATTCCCAAGAAAAGGTGTGCATCAAAATGGAATGATTTATAAGAACCGTTCAGCTCCTCTTGTCATTATAATTGGGGAAGCTCTGTTGCGAAAATTATCAGCTGCTATATTATTAACATACAAATGCATTTGTGCAATTCGTGAACGCTCAGTCGCGCTGCCTTGTTCTATCAGTGATTAATGGATGCTATCTGTATTTGTATGAGGTCAATAAATACTGGTAAAGGGGATCCATTGGCAGCAAAAAAAAACAGAGAAACAGGTGGCACACTTGGTTTTATTAAGTCTGTTCATGATAGGTAATATAATGAGCGACATCTCTCACACAACCTAGCTATGTCTTAAGCGGTATTCTATAACTCTCTAATGGCAAACACTAGTGTTGATGGTCCCAAATAATCAGCCATTTTATATTGTTTATACGAGAATTGTTCAACTTATATTTGAACACTTTTATTGTGTAACTAAATCAACTATCTTGAAATTCTCGCCGAATATGTTGATTGTAATGTCAAGTCTAATGATTCCTTCGATATGAAACATTATGACATGCACTATTATGTGCTTCCTAATGTTGCTGCATCCGCATTTTTGAAAATGGGTAGAGAATGACATTTTGAAGCAAAAGTCGTCAATTATAAAAATAACTGCAATATAAATTTTAACACAAATGCTTTTAAAATATCGTTAAAGGTTATAGTAATCCGATATGTCCATGCCTGAACGTAGAAAAGTGTAATACGCATATTTTTTTTAATTTGTCGATTTTCAAGATTTTAGCGAAAATTAACATGAAATTCAACTATGATAAAGACTAAATTTACGAAAGCTTCTAGTTCAAAACATGAACTGCAGGCATTTTTTTTACTTCCTTCGCTATAAAAAACAAGTTTCATAAGTTTCTCAAAAGAAAAGATAGAAAAATATATAACTTAACATTTAGGGTCAAAACACACACATTTGCAAATAATGATAAAAATAATATATATTTTTACCAAAGATATCTCTATAAGGTATATACATATATGATATACATCAACAATAACTGTTCATGTTTTTATATCACAAAAACATGATTAAAATAGTTATTTTGGTTAATTCATAAAATTATCAGTAACATAGGAGCAAATATTCCTATTATCTGTCAATGTTTTAATATTGCGATAAAAAGAAGAGCTTTTAATTCAGCATCTATATTTTTGTCTTAAAATAAAACATACGATCATATTTAAATTATAAACACAGGTTTAAACAATTATGATATGCATTTAGTGCAATTATTTGGTTTAAGGTAAAACTCCACGGCAACAGCAACATATAGGTTTAAAATTAGAAAATGGTGTACACCTTATTCATTATGTAATTTAAAAAGAACCGCGTGAAATTGAATATTATTTTTAAATGCATACGTTCTAAATGACAGTTTCACATCATTACATCTAGTATTTTTTATGACAATCACTTCCGCTGAAAAAAAACATCTTAAACAAAAGGGTTCATTTACAAGTTGAACACCTCTCGTATAGTGTTTAACTGTAGTACATACCTTAATGCCAAGTTACAGGATAAAATAACCTTGATATAAATTAAACTGACATTTATGAAGTTACATTCCCAGGAGGCAGGTAATTTTAAGTTTTAAAGAGGATCCAGATACTATTAAGGGACGTTCCTCGTAACTGAAAATGTATATACGCGTGATATACATCTACGACATTTATACAGGTATGTGTACATGTATATGGCCATTCAGTATGAACCCGTGATCGCCTCATCCGCAAAATATCCGTGACTTAGATTTCGACTTGCTTTCATATATAATGTAACTAAATATAAACTTCATCAGCTATTATACAACGCAGTTTAATGTAGACATTAAAGTAAACAAGCAACAGCAACCAGATAAAGAAATATATCTGAAATAGCATTGATAAAGCTCCTCTGCATTTTCAATATCAACTGGCATATTGCCGGTTTTCATTTAAATTAAACTGTTAGACAGAAAACGACATAATCTTTCATATCATTCAAGTTGAGATACTTTGCAATTGCAATGCAAAATCTAATCTGATAATCTCCACTGAACTGAAAACATACCAATGGCATCGTATAAACCATGGTCAGGATATACTACTGAAGTAGACCTACTGCACGGCGCAATAAACATGTATTTAACTGCACTAACTGAATACGTTATCGAGCTAGCGTAAACTCCAATAAAAAAGAGTTGGATTTTTTTATATTATTACAGTTAAAACAGCTGATACTTTACATGGGTTTCGTATAATTTGTCTATGGTTAACAGACTGTGTCTCATGTAGTTGGCGATACGCATGCTTACAACGTGAATTCCTAGAGAACTCGTCTTAAAAACTTGGAGGGTAAAAACACATGTATTGGAACTTTTAAAGGTTACGGTTTCGCAGTGGATTTGACGTTTTTGTAGATCAGTCTACTCATTGTAGAATGCGGCAATGTTTCCGGGATCTTTATGTGTCCAGGATGTTTACGTAGCAGAATGAAATCGCAAGTATTGGAATGGAATAAGAGCAGCTCTTTAAAAGTATTTTCATGGATGAATATCCTTGAAATTTATTGAATCCATGAATATATAACGACAAATGTTAGCGTTATATCGGTTTTATTTATAATGCCAAAAGATGCGAACAAGAAGCAAATCAGCCTGTCAACACTGTCACCTAAATTGTTTTTGTTTTTAATTTGTATAAATTTGCATTTGCATGATTATGTCAGAAAATTAAATTCTGATGAAGGCTGTCATATTTGCATTAACAAATATAAAACTAATAACAAAAAAGGCAAAACTTAAGGTTAAGATTGTCACCGAGTTTGTATTATATTCATATATACATGGTTATCTTTTTTATTGCCAATTTATGCCGCTTAGTTTGGTAAAGGATATAGTCTGGCGAGTATTTCTGTATTTATCCTATCCAGTTTATTTGGGATGACAACAGGGCAAGAGTAAAGTTTGATACACCCTAGAACCGGTTTAAACCCCATCGGCATGTTTGCCAATTACCTTTCAAAAAAAAAGAGTATGATAATGGACCTTTGGAAACGGCCGAGCACGACAAATACGAAATATTGCAGTCTCGGTCCAAAACGGTTCCTCTTTAGTCAACTCTGTTATGTTTGTGGTGTCGTGTACTTTGCTTCTACCTTTTAATTGTCATTTTTGTTGCATGCTTATTGTTTTGTTGACTGTAGTCCGTGAATACAAAAGAGTACGATAATGGACCTTTGGAAACGGCCGAGCACGACACATACGAAATATTGCAGTCTCAGTTTGATTGAGACTGTTCATGAGCGGTAGTGATATATGCTAGCTACCGCTCACCTCCTCTAGCCCCGGGTTGAGCAGAACTCAATATTCGTAAAAATCAACAGTACAGAATTTTAACCATCCCGAAGATGGCAAGCATATGGCGGTGGATATAGCAGTTCGACTTTGATACCTACTTTTACTATCAAATATAAATTGCTTCTGTACACCTCGGAATGAGTTCAACGCGTTTCAAGGAACACATTTTAGCCTGTATTACGAATTCATTCAACGGCGATTCCGCAGAATTATATTATCGCAATATTCCTAGACAAAATAAATAAAATCTATTACTTTAATTTGACAGATTCGTCCAAGCTTTCTAAGAAATCTTTCCCCACTTAATAATTGCCTTCTTTATCTGTCATATATTACGTACGCTCAATTGATTGCAGGTATCTGTTAAATTATTTATTTTATGTTTTGTTCTTACACAAATGGACAACAGAAAGCAATGAAATAAAAAAAATAGGTTTACGCTGTAATTATGAAAATGCAAAGCTTTATATTTCTTGATTAATTGCCCAGGATTGAAGGTTTTGACTATTAATTTGCCGTTTTCACACAAATGGAGAAGGTTTAGCAAACAATCCTGAAACTATGTTTACTAATCCTTATTACGCGGTCCCGCCATAATTTCATTAACCGATTTGAAATCTTATATTAGCAGGATTCTATAACGAATATTTCGACAAAAAAACAACATATTTAAAACATTTTTACTGACAAAATGCGAAAAACTGTTTAAAATTACCTAACAAAATGATTTAATTCTACAACAGTCGAACCTCGATAGCTCGAACACCGGTGATTCGAATACCATCGGTAATTCGAACACATTTTCCGGTCCCGACACAACTCCTAAATAATTCAATGTAATTTAATCTCGATTATTCGAATATTATTTCTCGAATACCCCGGCTCGCTCGAATACTTTTTACGGTCCGAAGATCCATTTTTGTTTGAATTTAAACCTCGCCTAATCGAAGGTGATGATCCATTGCCATGCGACGTTGGCCATATTAATTGTAATAAACGCGTTTGTATTTGTTTGTAGCAAGTTCGATCATAGTGCGAAAACAGATAAAGTTGGTTGTTAAAGGTGCGAACATTTATGATTGAAAAGCGATAATAGACAGATAAAATTTATGTTTAATGAACTTCGTTTACTGTTAATTACGATAAATTAAACATGGTTGATTTTCTAATTAAATAATGTACGGAAACCAGTCTTACCTTGTTCTCATTATTCGGACTTCCGGAATGTATGTTAAAATCTATTAGTGTGATATTTCTTTAAATAAATGATATAACAAACACATTATTGCAGTTTTTCTTGTATTTTCAGTGTAACAATTACATGTTATATCCGTTATGAGGTTTAAACAAACATGCATGAACATAAAACACATACCGAGAACGATACATCACGTACACAAGTAACACTATTTCCGGTGGTACACAAATTCGGATAGATATTTTGGTTTTTACAGTTACCTCGATGCCTCGAAGCCACCGATAGCTCGAACATATCCTTATGGTCCCGCTGACTTAGAGCTATCGAGGTTCGACTGAAAATGTATTTTAAAGCCGAAATTAAGGTTTTATTTCATACGCCAGCCAACCCCGTTTTCGCTTCTTGGAGAAGGGGTTGGATGGGGTATGAAAGTTAATACACCTTTTTTATGCTTTCGAGTGCTGCAGTTGGATTACAATAGTCCTTAAAGAGTAGTGCTTGAAGTCAAACAAAAATGCATCTTGGGGTACATTTAGTTGTTTATGATTTGATTTTACATACCCATCTACATTTTCAGGACGGTAGCGTTTGTTTCCTGTTCGATTTTTATATTTATTTTTAAATATTTAAATTTTGTTTTGTCGTACTGGTTTGTTGAGTACTTGCATTGTGGCTTTTTTTGCTTTTACTTGTTTATATTCCAATATATATTAACATCTATTTGGTATACGTTTATTGCTTATTAATGCTTAGACATTTAGAGAATACATAGCCTGGTGTCGATTTTCTTTTTATTTACACTGTCCCGTGTTTTTTATTGCACTATAGTAAGGGTGTGGTTTGATGCCATAGAACATCGCTTTAACCCCAAGCGGCCGTTTTTCCACTGACCGTTTAAAGCCAATAATATAATTGTCAAACCGTTTGTGTTTGTGATGTCACACGCTTTATGAGTATATTAATAACGACTCCGTTTATCCGTCTGTTCGCTTGTTTTTCCGTCAGTCCGTCCGTCCGTCCGTCCGTCGCCATATATCCTCCTTAATCACTGAGCGAAATTCAACCAAGCGACGTTTGTTGCCACTGGTCGTTCAAACTCCTTTATTTTTGAGATGGCATACACCTTGCTTTTAAATCATCATGTTTGCTTCATTTCCTGTTCTACTTTTAGTGTAGGACTTTCTCACGTGATAATGGTGAGCAAGGGCAATACTAGTTTTGGCCCGCACCCAGGGGCTCTCATTTGGTGGGGAGGTGAAAATAGTCAAATAGTCAAATACACTAAAATGTTATTGAGAATCTAATTTTAACATAGTATTGTATATAACTTGGTATATGGATTATGGATATAAAAGATAATCGACATATCAAACGATTGAATTATTCAAGCACAGACCTCTGCCCAGGGATATAGGGGTTGAGGGGGCAAGGTGGGAGAGGTAATTTGAGTTATTTTATTTTAATTATGTCTTTAATGAAACGCATAAAGATGATATTACGCTGTAAACTGTCCGTTACCGCCTACATCACCCATGGGGTCTAGGGGTATTGTCGCCAATAGGTCATATATACTAAAAAATCAATTTTCTTTTTTAATTATGTCTCAAATTATTTCCTCTTTGATATTATCAAATTAAAAGTAATCAGGCTGGTATTACACAGTCTGCTTTGCTCCAGGGTTAATTTAAACGCAGTGTGGTTTGAGATGGCGCTCCGTCAAACTGGGTCTTGTTAACATTTTAATTGTGGTTTGTTTTAATGCGTGTTTTCCGTTGACCTTTACATAAAAGCTACATATTCGACTCTGTAACAACTTTTATTTAGCATTCATTATTTTCATTCAAAGCGACACATGATATTTTAAGATCAAACAGTATAAACATGTTTGTGACCTATATACACTATTGTTTTTGTTTTCCAAAACCGCTTCTTGTGTCAAAATACAAGGTATTGTAATATTGAATATAATGAAAAAAGAAATACATATATAACCATGCACATGTATATGTTTCAGAATTCTCTTACAGAAATGCAATACACCAAAAACATATATAGTTCCTCATGCCCACTCTCTCACTTCAAATGTTTGATCATACGGCTATTGTCAAGAAAACACTGCAAGCTACATCATGAATGTCACATCCTTGTGATAGATGTATATATCTTGTCCACTATATTACTAATACGAGTATTGACATGACGGTTCATTTGTGAAGCACGTACAGTGGGAATGGAAAAGTTGGAAATCGAATCGTGAGAACTGATTTCTTAGAAACCCTCAGGGAATCGCGTTCGTATTAACTTTCCATTGCTATTTGTGTACTTATTTATTTTGGTTTTAATTTATTAATTAAAGATTATTTCGTTGAGTACAATACCTCAGGATGTATCCAGAATTGTACTGAACAACTACAGAAGTTGCAGCCAAAAAGAAAACTAATATAGGATACGACCGGTTTTCAGCAGGCGCAATCATAGAGTCCCCAGAGGTTGTCCAGTCATCGCACGAGGGTAAAGTGAAGCGTAGAGACTGACTCTGGACGAGTCGATCACTGAACATGAAGTGCGTTACAATACTAAAGGGTCGTATCATTTTCTGACGAATTAATTTTATGAAAGTGGTCAGGAAACCCTTCAGATCCCTTTAACTTTTGAAGTTTATAGACCACATCTTCATAAAATAAAGGTTGTGATATTCCTAGTCGCAGAATTGTTTTAAGATTGTACTTCTCCATTAGGTTTTCGTTGTGGCGAAAACATCAACTAAGCTTGTGATAAGGAAAACCTTGCTGAAAATGTTTACTTTTAATGACTTGATTTTGGTCGTTGAAGTCCTTTACATCAGTATAAGCTCTAGCAAAATGAATGAGCTGGGAGATATGTAGCATACAAAGATGCCTTACTAAACGCATCAATAATGTCACTCAGGATAGCAGGTGACAAACTCAACAAGCCAGTGGAACAAGCAAGTATAAGGCATTGTACTATGACATAACTATGACATTAGACAACACATTTTGGCAGACATCATCAGGTTATATCTTGTAAACAACTGATACTACCCTTATTGCCAAAAAGTGTTAAGCTCCACCTCATTTACCAAATAAGATAACTGTTACAGTCCAGTTTGATGTCTGAAAAATGCGACCTATGCATTTAACTACCAAACATAGCAAGGTAAAATCAAACGTTTTCGCAAAATCGAACTTTGTTTTTATTATGTAGTATGCTATTAAAGCAGTTATGTAATATATTAGTTTCGTTCAAACGTTAAGATTGTTCTTCAATATGCAACTAGTACTGCTGTATCATATGGCACTTCCCATATACAGTAGAATAGAACACGTTAAATACGCTGCTATAATGTATCGCTTATGCTCAATATTTCACAGCTATGTTAACTGAGTCTGGGTTTAACTTTATACAATACGATATGCAATAGCACAATAGGCCCGCATTGTACCACAAAGACCAGATTAAATAAATATACAATGAAAAGACAACGCAACACGAAGAGTGGTGAAGACAGGGTTACCGACTTGGAAAAGTCAGTAGGCAATATGGCCTTCTGGTACCTTAAATCGATTGTATCTGTACTCATCCTCGCTATTATACTGTCACACTTTCACCCTTACCAAAATCACACTTCCTTCCTTCCCAAAATCTGGTTTATGCCTGTTCTAGCTAAAATATGTACGATACAACGGAAGTTTACCAGATATAAGGATGGTACGATACACCGGAAGTTTACCAGATATAAGGATGGTACGATACACCGGAAATAAGGATGGTACGATACACCGGAAGTTTACCAGATATAAGGATGGTACGATACACCGGAAGTTTACCAGATATAAGGATGTCACATAGTATCCATGAAGAGCTGGTACATAAATAATATACGAGATGGGAACTGGCACTTAGTTCAGTCAGGTACAGTAGAGCTGTTACATAAATAATATACGAGATGGGAACTGGCACTTAGTTCAGTTAGGTACAGTATACTGACATTGATTTGTTTATGTAGATTACCAGTAGATAACATAATTACCAGTAGATAACATACATCTAAAATACTCAATACTCGTGAACCTGATCTTAATATCATTCCCGTTTTAATGCCAACGTATACGTATATAAAACTCCATTTGTTAACTAGTCAGCAACGCAACGCATATGTTATATTCTGTTATTAAATATATATGCCATACAATCCAAGTAGGGTTAGTATATATATTATTACCGCAGGGATTTATGCCATTTAGTTGATTGTGTTCTGTGACAGCTAACATTCCTGTTGGACTTTACAGCTACTTTATATCAATTATATAGGGAGATGTAAAGTATGTCATTTAATATAATTTATATCGCTCATTGTAGTCCAAGATAGTCGCCGTTAAGTAAATAAAATATAATTAAATTGTGGACATTTTAAACGGCATTTTCTCCTAATCTGACTGTTATTGAAGACTTTTAATAAATACTGAAAAGGTGATTCCTAGGAAGCGATAATCACAAACAAGAGAGAAAAGTAACATACTCGGTTTTATTGAGTCTGTTCATGACAGGTAATTATAAGATGCAACACCTCCCACGCCTCCAAGCACCGGCTTAAGCGATATTCTACTTTAAAGCAACACAGAATGGACTTGATGATCCCAAAGGACCAGTAAATAATAACACTACTGATTTATAGTCGGGATGACTTTAAAGACACCGTTGCTTATCTTGATGACATATTGAATCATTACGTGGTCCCGCCTAAATTCAATTAATGGGAAAGCTTATATTAGCAGGATTGTATAACGGATATTTCGACAATAAAACACGTTTAAAAACATTTTTGACCGAAAAATGCGATAAGCTGTATAATATTATCTATTAAATGTTTTAATTTTATAAAATGCAAACTGTTTAAGCCGAAATTAAGGTTTTATTTCATACCCCAGCCGACCCCGTTTTCGCTTCTTGAAGAAAGGTTTGGATGGGGTATGAAAGTTAATACTCGGACCACGTAATGATTAACAACCCTTTCTTTTTTACTATGGTAAATAATAATAATAATAATATTACCATAAAGAACGTCAACATAGCAAAGCTAATGTTTTTGATAATGATACTTCTTTTCTCGATTTACTGCTCTCTATTGAAAATGAAAAAATAATTAGCCAAGTCTATGACAAAAGAGGTTATTTTTAATGTTGGTATTGTAAATTATTTCCACTTAGATCAAAATGTTCCCCGAGCAACTTCTTATTTGGTCTATGTTTCTTAATTTATTTTCTTTGTCCTAGACCTTGTAAATGAGTTGAGAACTTTAATACTTGTAATCATAGTAAAAGGCTACTCCACCAGGGCTATCGTTACCATAAGCCTCAAACAAATGTTTACTAAATGCTAATATCGTAACCCTGATCAACTTTTTTTAAATATAATTTTTTTTTAATAACTCTTCTGCGACAAGGACGATCACAACATGACTTTTATGGTGACGTGACTTACAAATTTCGTAAGATCCTTAGTCATAATCACTTGTTTGTATGTTTGTTTGTATGTTATTTTACATCAATTTTAACTCATGTAAGGTTATAGACGAATCATTTTTTTTGTTGGAGACAGACCATCCACTTTTCCTGGGTAGAACCAGTCCTGAACACTTCTCGCCATTCCTCACTTACAAGTTCCAATGCGATTCGAACCCGCGATGAGAGGCGAGAAGGTTTACAACGCAACGTCGTTAACACCTCGGACACGGAAACTTCATACAATCTATATATCACAACGCACGATTAATGGTTGACCCATTTACAGTTCGCCATTATGCATTCGCCTTTGATTATGCGATGACCGGACAGCTTGTGGACTATTCTAGAATTACATTGCTAAGTCGCATTAAAAAATGGAGAATTATACTAGTGCGAACTATTGCTTTGCTGAGTGCATAACTGCCTATACAAGTTGCTGATGGTATGTTGATGTGTCTGAGGTGTGTGACTGCCTATACAAGTTGCTGATGGTATGTTGATGTGTCTGAGGTGTGTGACTGCCTATACAAGTTGCTGATGGTATATTGATATGTTTGAGGTGTGTGACTGTCTATACAAGTTGCTGATGGTATGTTGATGTGTCTGAGGTGTGTGACTGCATATACAAGTTGCTGATGGTATGTTGATTTGTCTGAGGTGTGTGACTGCCTATACAAGTTGCTGATGGTATGTTGATGTGCTGATGTGTCTGAGGTGTGTGACTGCCTATACAGGTTGCTGATGGTATGTTGATGTGTCTGAGGTGTGTGACTGCCTATACAAGTTGCTGATGGTATGTTGATGTGTCTGAGGTGTGTGACGTGTATCGATGCTATGAAAGCAAGACGATGGTGAAGTGGTGGTGTAATCTGGCTGGCTCCGGCAAGCACCTATTTTGTCCTGCCTTCGTTACTGACAACAATATTCTGGAACCTCTACTAAAACGACACCGTACAAAGACAACTTGCCTCCCGTGTATGCCTCAGCTTTGCATACTAGCAGGTGACTTATGCTGAATTCTGCTACCTGTACACAGCTCTTTGGAAGATGCTGGCAAAGTAGTAGAAGAACATCAACAAACATATGATGATGAAGAACATGGTTAAAGAAGAAGCAAGATTTTGTTCCTCTACCTCCGCCGTGTAAGCCTCCTCGTCTACTTGGCATTACAAGTCTTGACGGCTTTGAGGGCTCATCGGTTTCAGTAATATTCACCGTGCCAGTTTTGCCTCGTAACAAATGTAAGTTATTCATTCACAACATCTCGTTCACTTTTTTAAACAAAAACTCGCATGTATCTAGAAGGTCACAAAATGTTACGTCGTCCTAGCATTACGCGCCTTACATTCTCGCCAAAACGAATTTTCATTTCAAATCAAAGTTATCTTTAGCCGATTGCTCCATCTATACATGAAAGCAGTGATACAATCTTCATCTGTATTATAAATAACAAACATGCAACGCAAATCATACATTAACACTTGTGGTTAACGGCCATATTGTGTATAAAGCAACAGTGCACTATTTTCTGCCCCAATGCCTTCCGGCTAACAAAATGTCAATATTTTGAACATACCAATCCATCGATATGTACAAGAGGCATGATCCCGACAAATGACAAGATTGGTGGAGTTTGCACAATTGGTGAATACTTGGAAGTGCTGGCCACTGAAATAACCATTCTCGACATGAACTCGTAACATGACATGACACGAAATCAAAACGGCGTAAATATAATTAGTGCATACTTTATTTAAGTTAGTTGGAGACTTTTAAAATCATGTTGTTTAATAGCAAGCGTGATAATATTGGTTTTGTTTTTCAAGATGGAAAAAACTTTAATATATACTCCTAACCGAGAAATCTCTATTAAAGAAATAACTTAAAACGTAAATACATGTATATGACAGTGTATGTCTTACATTTTAAAGAATCCGATCATTTTAGCACCTTTTTCACGGTTATGTGTCAGATAAATATATAATTTATAGTAGTAGTACAATCATAAACAATAAAATAATGCTGATTTAGAAAATATGTGCCAAAACAAAAATATAAACTCGAGCTTTTTCTAGTGTAATTTTCATTAGGTCTTTCGGTGTCAGCTTATATTCCAAGTTGAATTTATTTAGAGAATTGACATTTTAAGTGTTTTGAGACAACCTCTCATATGAAGTTGTTTATCCATTACGGCTAACCATAACACAAACACTTCTAAAGTAACCGATACACCTAGCAATAATTAAGACAATAAAAGTCTCCACTTGTTCTCTATTGCGAAGTAACTCGTTATTATTGTGAAACTGTGCCATCTTTATTTCCATCCAGTCATGTAGGAATACGTGGTAATGATAGAGCTGATAGTGCTGCTAAGGCAGCATAAGATTTACATATATCTAATACCAAATTACCTTTTCTGATTCGTAACTCTTGGCAAACCGGTTGGGATTTGTCAGTTAACAATAAACTCCATCCAATTAAACCATTACTCGGAGAATGGCGTTCTTCTAGTAGACCCATTCGTCGAGAGGAAGTTGTCCTAGCCCGGTGCAGGATAGGGCATACACGTTATACTCATTCATATTTATTACAAGGTGAGCAATTACCAGAACTTATACCATGCTTTGCACCGTTAACGGTCAAACAACGGTAGACTTTGATCCTATGCGTCAAAGGTACTACAATGTTAATACTATGAAAGAGTTATTTGATACTGTAGATTTTAGTCTTGTTTTAGATTTCCTAAAAGAGATCAGACTATATAAATCATTATAATGTGTTTTTATATATATATATGTACTTGTTTATATACCCGTTGACGGGCATTCGTTGATTTACATACATAGTTATATTACACCTTATCTTCACTTATTTTTTAATAGTTTTATCTTTATATATTTCTATTAATTTTTAATTAATACTTCATTTTTTTTCATTTTTCATCAATTTTTGCGCACAATATGACCTATTTATGTGTCGACGTGCCGTAAAACACCATTCATTCATTCATTTCTATCCAGCTGATTTATACCAGTAAAAGGCTACTACGTGTAAATATATTAAGAAGTAAGATACCCTTTCAATTGATATGAAGCGTGACATTAACCAGATACTTACCATTTGAAATTGTCTTTCAGGAAACTCATTTAAAAAGTCTATTGTGTGAAAAGACATTACGAGGGGCACTGTACAAACAATATTGAACATGAAAGCATTTAAACTTATTACACTATGAACTGATTACAATTAATTGACATAACAGCATGCAATTGATATATTTGTATTGGTTTTGTGAATAAAAATGATTCGGTACGAAATAAAGCTAGAATCACTTAAAACCAATAGAATCACTTGGGTTAAACGTATTAATTTAAAATGAAAGGAACATGTTTATTTATTTTCTGATACAGATGTACTCCTTTAGCTGTAGGATAGCACAGTTTCTGAAATTATTGCCCTGTAACTGTGATTTTTTAAAAGGTCTTTTTTGCACTTATATTAACATATTTTCATTATATCCGTAGAAGTGCCGAACCTTAACAAGGTAACATATTTTTAATTTTGTCCCTAACATTTGTTATAACAGCACATATTTATATCACAGTTTATTGTGACAGTATCAGTTTTTTGTTTCAAAAACGCATTTCATTCGAGTAGTAAAGAATCATTTTTCTCTTAAAGGTGTTGGACTTAGAGATACATTTGCACCAAATCATTTCACTGCTGAATATATATACATAGGTCGTTTGAGTTTTTAATCCTACCTTATATCTGTAAATATCACAAATAAATCAGGAAGATAGACATGGTGGTTTTGTCCATTATTCTATAATTCTGCAATAGTTGGCTTTTTCCGGAAATACTTTCTCGATTTCAGTAAGAAGGCGTATATCACTGTCATTAGAGATTCTAAATTCAGTAGAAAAATAAACGTGCACGAAATGACTGAAGTGTACTTCATTGCTTTACTTCTTAATCTGTTAATGCGTGTCATGTATTTTGATCTAGACGAAGACTATTTTTTTAAATTGATACTTATAAGTCTTTACCAATCTGCGGGAATTTGAACGAGATATCTAATGTGATACGTGTAATGTGAATGGATATGACATTAAACATCAATATTTATTATTTGTAAGACTGAAACATGCGCAAAATAGCAGGGTTCACTACGGTATTGGTTATAATTAAGACCGCCTTTTCAATTTCTGTAGCCGGTAAATAATGCTCTTGTGTTTCAAAGGCCAGTCTTTGGTTTTACGTATAAGGCTTCGTGTGTATATAATTACAGTGTATCGGGGTATATAGATTCGTCGGTAGTAAAGAATCATTTTCTTTTTAGATTCAATTTTATCAGCTCATGTATTTTAGATAAAATACAAATTTACAAGCTTGACGATTATCATATAAGCATATACTCATTGGTATGTATTACAAGGTGAGCAATTACCAGAATGTATATCCTGATTTGCACCGTTAACAGTCAAACATATCTTGTTGGAATGTGTAGACTTTGATCCTATGCGGCAAAGGTACTACACGGTTAATACTATGAAATAGTTATTTGATGCTATAGCTTTTAGTCTTGTTTTAGATTTTCTGAAAGGATTATTCATTGGAAACAAGAAACACGAACAAGAGAGAAAAGTAGCGAAATCGGTTTAATTTAGTCTATAAATACACTTATTAACTTTTATAACGCTAAACCCTCTTTACTTCCTCCGAGACCTAAGTTTTCCTTTCGTAATTTAAAATCGGGAATTCAGGAATTTCATAATAAATTTGTTTTAGTTCCTGCCGATAAAGCAGCTAATAATGTAATTATTGTTTGACGCCTACATTACGTCAATGTTATCTCTTTGGAACTCGGCAGCACCAATTCGTATACTCCAGTACATTCTACTGAGGAGGATATTTTTTCCACACATATCACTCGGTGCACTACTTTCAAGGCTGGGGTAGACGAAATTACATAAAAATCAATATAAGGCCCGCTTTATTTTGAATTTTAGTGCCTGCACTACAACAAACATGTCCTAACTTTTAACTTCTTGTCTTACTGCCGTTAAAGATCACGTTAAACGATATTGCGATAAAACTTATGAAAACTCTGGGATTAATTTGTTTTGGTCTATAAAAAATTCAGGATACGTTCTTGATAACATTTTCAATAAACGTCATGTTTCATCTATAAGCACTTATGATTTCTTTATACTATATACAACTTTACCACATCATCTTATCAAAGACAAGCTAATTTCTCTTATTCAAAAAACATTCGCTAGAGATAATACTACAATAGTTGGTATCCCTATTGGTACGAACTGTGCACCACTTGTCGTAGATTTGTTTTTATTTTTACATGAAAGAGATTGTTGGGTCTTTCACCAGATACCCAGGCAGATGTTATTGAAGCCTTTAATGACACCTCTCGGTATCTGGATGACATATTGAGCATTGCCAACCCTTTCTTTCCTACTATGGTAAATAATATTTATCCTAAAGAACTTCAGCTTAACAAAGCTAATATATCTGATAATAACGCTTCTTTTCTTGATTTAGATCTCTCGATTGAAAAGGGTAAAATAATTAGCAAAACCTATGACAAGAGAGATGATTTTCATTTTGATATTGTTAATTATCCCCACTTGGATGGGGATGTTCCCCGAGCAATTTCTTATGGGGTGTATGTGCATCAACTTATTCGTTTTTTCAAGAGCTTGTACTCGAGTTGAGGACTTTAATATTCGTTATCTTTGTATAACTAAAAACTACTCAATCAGGGTTACCGTTACCATAAACTTCGTAAAACCTTTGCAAAATTTTATTATCGTAACCCTGATCTTTTTTCCAAATAAAAAAGTAATTTAAGGACTCTTCTGCGACAATGACTATCACAACCTGACTTCTATGGTGATGTGATTTATAAACTTCGTAAGATTCTTGGTCATGATCACTTTCATACTATCTATGCTGTCCTCTATAATTGTACGATGACCGGACAGGCTGTGGACCCTATGATGACGCTTACCTAAAGCCCAATGGGACGGTGGCGTTTGATGTTTGTCTATGATCTTTCTTGTCGTGCCCTTAATGGTTTATTCTCTTGCTGCTCTGGCTTCTACCAAGTCACTGAGTACCTTCTTTGTGGCTTTCTATTGCTATTGTTTTTTTGTATTATATTTACACGAGCGTTTTTGTGTTTTACTTATATTGCCTATTAATGCTGCCTTGCTGGTTAGAGATTATATCGTGGAGGGGATTTCTTTATCTACACTGTCCTGTTTTAATGGGATGACAGTGGGATAATTTTGAGGTTTAGTGCATCCTAGAACCCGTTTAAACCCCCAGTGGCATTTTGTTGCCACTGACCGTTCCATGGCGGTAGCCCTATTGACAACCCTTTTGCGTTTCAGATGTCGTTTGCATGTGTATTACTGTTGCCATCTCGTTTGTCTGTTTGCGTGTTTGTTATTGTGTTTTGTGGTTGATTGTCGTCCTTTAATGCTGCTTTCCCTGTCCGATATTTGTATCTTTCTTTATACGTATTTATGAGTATAATTAAACAACAATCTTCTTCGTCTAGACCAAACTGTATAGACCCTTTAAAAACACACAAGTAAAGCAATACACTCACTTTCTAACTGAATTTCAAAGCTATCGCTTGCATGTTAATTTATTATTGAATTTAGTATGTCCATTTGCAATGCAGCTATACACTTTCTTACTGAAATCGAAGGAGGCGCATTTCTATTAAAAGCAAAACATTCCAAAACCACCATGTCAACCCTCCTCATTTGTTTGTGAGCTTTAATGTGAAATATAAACATATTTACTATCTTTATAGGTAATACTTTTTTTTTTTCAGGTCAGCTGAAATATCGTTCGTTCAAACGCTGGTAAAACCGCACCATACGTTCAATGATGTCTGACAAATAACATATGACACTCAAGTTTTCTTCGTGCTTATCAAATTGAACAATAACGTACCAGTCTCTGGGATATACGGGTATTAAATGTAGGATATCGCATCTTGTGTCCTGCTGATAAGTTCAAAAATAAAACGCGAAAACCACATTTTGTTCAACCCGTGTTACCTGTAATTCAAGAGTGTCTTGGATTTTGAGAGGGTTTATCAATTGCTCCAATGTCTTAGTCCATGAAAACCTTCCAAATTAAAAGAGTTTCATCGAGTTTCAAGTTTAAATAAAAACAAAACACAGATTATATTAATCTAACAAAATAGACAATTTTGAGTTGCCTTTTTTTTTACATATGGATAACAACGCAAAGGCAGACGTTTTTCAACGAGTTTGTTTACGTATTGTAAAATTGTAATATCCATTTTGTTTTACCCGCCGTACACTGTATTCGTATCTTTTAAACGTTTAAACACATGGGGACTAATGTAATAGTAACAGCAGTTAGAAGAGTAAGACGGATTTATTTTCAGGGTATATTGTCGTATACTTTTGGAGCAATAGTAGCATTAGTGGCATTAGAACATCGTTTAGAGAACTGCATCGAGTATCAACCTACCTGTGTCGTTCACTTGTAAGGAGTAATGTCACTGGCTCTTCTGGCTTTTACGTTTTAAGGTTAGTGACTTGAACTCCAGATGGTGATTTAGTACACACTAGGTCACTCTAAACGAAGTTATATTTATTAAAGAAACATCACAATTCTATTTCGTTAGTAACAGTTGATCTGCGGGTATTGACAAAAATGATATTTTTTCACATACTAGGTCATACACCAGCTAGCTTGGGTTGTGAAGAGAATCAGATCTTACAAAGTTTTCGCGGGCGCATGGTTAATGTATTTTAGTTTATTCAATTTTTCAGTTAACTTTAATTTTACGCTAAGGTAGATCTAAAAAAAATAATATGGTCAATTAAACATTCTAGCCATACTAACTATAACTACATTTGAATATTATTTAATATTTTCAGAACCAAACAGAACTGAAACAGAAATAAGAAAAACAATATTTTCTATATTTTATTATGTTAATTACAAACACGATTTATTGGACGAGCCTCAGCATCCGACAAAAGAGTTGAATGACACACTTTCCACATGCAGATATATAATAGTTCTTAAAATATATATAACGTATTATTATTACAAAATAAGGATCATAAAATGAACACTTTCAAAAGACAATTACCGAGTTTGCGGTCCCTTTCTAGTTAAATCCTTGGATTTATATACTCAAAACATCTTTATTCACCTTCAGTCGCCTTAAAACTAAACGGTAAGTAGATATGCATGCCTATAAATCGAATGATGGTTTTAAATAAAATAAAAACAAATGTGCACATATATGTAACGGCTTAAGTGTGAACTTTAAAGCTGAAACCGTGTATAATGTAAAGCTGAAACCGTGTATAATGTTAAGCTGAAACCGTGTATAATGTAAAGCTGAAACCGTGTATAATGTAAAGCTGAAACCGTGTATAATGTAAAGCTGAAACCGTGTATAATGTAAAGCTGAAACTGTGTATAATGTAAAGCTGAAACCGTGTATAATGTAAAGCTGAAACCGTGTATAATGTAAAGCTGAAACCGTGTATAATGTAAAGCTGAAACCGTGTATAATGTAAAGCTGAAACCGTGTATAATGTAAAGCTGAAACCGTGTATAATGTAAAGCTGAAACCGTGTATAATGTAAAGCTGAACCCGTGTATAATGTAAAGCTGAAACCGTGTATAATGTAAAGCTGAAACCGTGTATAATGTAAACAATGTGGAGGTAAAGCAGCTCCACTTCAGTAAACATGCTGATGTCGGATCAGGAAGCAATTACAAATTGTTGATGAAAATGTTCATAAAAGTAAGTATATAAATCGAACAGGAAATGCAGCTTTCACAAAACACAGAACACAGTAAATCCCAAAACACGCAAATAGACAAACAAGAATGTAGTAATAAAGGCAAAAATAAAAGTCGAACAGGAAATGTAGCATTCAAGGACTGCATGCAACAAAACCAATATGACTCATCAAAAACAGGTAATTCGTGCAGGATGAAACTAGTGTGTGTGTGTGTGTGTGTGTGTGTGTGTGTTGTTTTTTTCCTCATTTTATCGTAACATATCTGACATTTTGGCTAATTTTTTATGTGTGTTATTTCATTACTTTTGTATTATTTCTGATATTTTTATATTTTATTACTTTAGACTCATTTCATAACCTGTCTGATAAGTTGCCTCAAACATATATACACTGAACAGGATTAACAGAAATGAAAAATGTTTAAACAAAAAAAAGATCAAGAAGGATTAACATTTCAATAAAGAACTAGTCAGAAATATTTTCATCCCAAGCCGTACGGCTTTGATTTGTCTTGCTAAAAAATCATTTCATTATATTGCTCTTGTTTGTCTGTTTTGTGTAGGATTTTTGTAATCAATTTTGTATTATTTTCTACAAAAACAAAAATATAACGTGAAGTTATTCCCATAGTATTTCATTAAATGAATATTGAAAGTAAGCGCAATAAGTGATCGTAAGAGTGTAGATGTTTGAACCGCTACATGTAAAATATGTAAAAGTCGAACAGGAACTGTAGCATTCAAGGACCACAGTCAACCACAAACACGCACAGGAACTATAGCATTCAAGGACCACAGTCAGCCACAAACACGCACAGTAACTGTAGCATTCAAGGACCACAGTCAACCACAAACACGCACAGGAACTATAGCATTCAAGGACCACAGTCAGCCACAAACACGCACAGGAACTGTAGCATTCAAGGACCACAGTCAACCACAAACACGCACAGGAACTAAAGCATTCAAGGACCACATCAGCAACAAACACGAACAGGAAAAACTGTAGCATTCAAGGATCACAGTCAACCAGAAACATGCACATGAACTGTAGAATTCAAGGAACACAGTCAACTACAAACACGAACAGGAACTGTAGCAATCAGGGACCACAAACACGAACAGGAACTGTAGCATTCAAGGACCATAGTCAACCACAAACACACACAGGAACAACTGTAGCATTCAAGGACCTTAGTCAACCACAAACACAAACACGAACTGAAGCATTCAAGGACCACAGTCAACCACAAACACGCACAGGAACTGTAGCATTCAAGGACCACAGTCAACCACAAACACGAACAGGAACTGTAGCATTCAAGGACCACAGTCAATCACAAACACGCACATGAACAACTGTAGCATTCAAGGACCACAGTCAACCACAAATACGCACAGGAACTGTAGCATTCAAGGACCATAGTCAACCACAAACACGCACAGGAACTGTAGCATTCAAGGACCATAGTTAACAACAAACACGAACAGGAACTGTAGCATTCAAGGACCATAGTTAACCACAAACACGCACAGGAACTGTAGCATTCAAGGACCATAGTCAACCACAAACACGCACATGAACAACTGTAGCATTCAAGGACCACAGTCAACCACAAATACGCACAGGAACTGTAACATTCAAGGACCACAGTCAACCATAAACACGCACAGGAACTGTAGCATTTAAGGACCATAGTCAACCACAAATACGCACAGATACTGTAGCATTCAAGGACCATAGTCAACCACAAACACGCACAGGAACTGTAGCATTCAAGGACCATAGTCAACCACAAACACGCACATGAACAACTGTAGCATTCAAGGACCACAGTCAACCACAAATACGCACAGGAACTGTAGCATTCAAGGACCACAGTCAACCACAAACACGCACATGAACAACTGTAGCATTCAAGGACCACAGTCAACCACAAATACGCACAGGAACTGTAGCATTCAAGGACCACAGTCAACCACAAACACGCACAGAAACTGTAGCATTCAAGGACCACAGTCAACCACAAACACGCACAGGAACTGTAGCATTCAATGACCACAGTCAACCACAAACACGCACAGGAACTGTAGCATTCAAGGACCACAGTCAACCACAAATACGCACAGGAACTGTAGCATTCAAGGACCACAGTCAACCACAAACACGCACAGGAACTGTAGCATTCAAGGACCATAATTAACAACAAACACGCACAGGAACTGTATCATTCAATGACCACAGTCAACCACAAATACGCACAGGAACTGTAGCATTCAAGGACCACAATCAACCACAAACACGCACATGAACAACTGTAGCATTCAAGGACCACCGTCAACCACAAATACGCACAGGAACTGTAGCATTCAAGGACCACAGTCAACCACAAACACGCACATGAACAACTGTAGCATTCAAGGACCACAGTCAACCACAAATACGCACAGGAACTGTAGCATTCAAGGACCACAGTCAACCACAAACACGCACAGAAACTGTAGCATTCAAGGACCACATTCAACCACAAACACGCACAGGAACTGTAGCATTCAATGACCACAGTCAACCACAAACACGCACAGGAACTGTAGCATTCAAGGACCACAGTCAACCACAAACACGAACAGGAACTGTAGCATTCAAGCATCACAGTCAACCACAAACACGAACAGGAACTGTAGCATTCAAGGACCATAGTTAACCACAAACACGAACAGGAACTGTAGCATTCAAGGACCACAGTCAACCACAAACACGCACAGGAACTGTAGCATTCAAGCATTATAGTCAACCACAAACACGAACAGGAACTGTAGCATTCAAGGACCACAGTCAACCACAAACATGCACAGGAACTGTAGCATTCAAGGACCACAGTCAACCACAAACACGCACAGGAACTGTAACATTCAAAGACTATAGTCAACCACAAACACGCACATGAACAACTGTAGCATTCAAGGACCACAGTCAACCACAACTACGCACAGGAACTGTAGCATTCAAGGCCCATAGTCAACCACAAACACGCACAGGAACTGTAGCATTCAAGGACCACAGTCAACCATAAACACGCACAGAAACTGTAGCATTCAAGGACCACAGTCAACCACAAACACGCACAGAAACTGTAGCATTCAAGGACCACAGTCAACCACAAACACGCACAGGAACTGTAGCATTCAATGACCACAGAAAACCACAAATACGCACAGGAACTGTAGCATTCAAGGACCATAGTCAACCACAAACACGCACAGGAACTGTATCATTTAAGGACCATAGTCAACCACAAACACGCACAGGAACTGTAGCATTCAAGGACAACAGTCAACCACAAACACGCACAGGAACTGTAGCATTCAATGACCACATTCAACCACAAACACGCACAGGAACTGTAGCATTCAAGGACCACAGTCAACCACAAATACGCACAGGAACTGTCGCATTCAAGGACCATAGTCAACCACAAACACGAACAGGAACTGTAGCATTCAAGGACCATAGTTAACCACAAACACGAACAGGAACTGTAGCATGCAAGGACCATAGTTAACCACAAACACGCACAGGAACTGTAGCATTCAAGGACCACAGTCAACCACAAACACGCACAGGAACTGTAGCATTCAAGGACCACAGTCAACAACAAACACAAACACGAATTGTAGCATTCAAGGACCATAGTTAACCACAAACACGCACAGGAACTATAGCATTCAAGGACCATAGTCAACCACAAACACGCACTGGAACTATAGCATTCAAGGACCATAGTCAACCACAAACACGCACAGGAACTGTAGCATTAAAGGACCATAGTTAACCACAAACACGAACAGGAACTGTAGCATTCAAGGACCATAGTCAACCACAAACACAAACACGAACTGTAGCATTCAAGGACCACAGTCAACCACAAACACGCACAGGAACTGTAGCATTCAATTACCACAGTCAACCACAAACACGCACAGGAACTGTAGCATTCAAGGACCACAGTCAACCACAAATACGCACAGGAACTGTAGCATTCAAGGACCATAGTGAACCACAAACACGAACAGGAACTGTAGCATTCAAGGACCATAGTTAACCACAAACACGAACAGGAACTGTAGCATGCAAGGACCATAGTTAACCACAAACACGAACAGTAACTGTAGCATTCAAGGACCACAGTCAACCACAAACACGCACAGGAACTGTAGCATTCAAGGACCACAGTCAACCACAAACACAAACACGAATTGTAGCATTCAAGGACCACAGTCAACCACAAACACGCACAGGAACTGTAGCATTCAAGGACCACAGTCAACCACAAATACGCACAGGAACTGTAGCATTCAAGGACCACAGTCAACCACAAACACGCACAGGAACTGTAGCTTGCAAGGACCATAGTCAACCACAAAAAAGCACAGGAACTGTAGCATTCAAGGACAATAGTTAACTACAAACACGAACAGGAACTGTAGCATTCAAGGACCACAGTCAACCACAAACACGCACAGGAACTGTAGCATTCAAGGACCACAGTCAACCACAAACACAAACACGAATTGTAGCATTCAAGGACCACAGTCAACCACAAATACGCACAGAAACTGTAGCATTCAAGGACCACAGTCAACCACAAACACGCACAGGAACTGTAGCATTCAAGGACCACAGTCAACCACAAACACAAACACGAATTGTAGCAGTCAAGGACCACAGTAAACCACAAACACGCACAGGAACTGTAGCATTCAAGGACCACAGTCAACCACAAATACGCACAGAAACTGTAGCATTCAAGGACCACAGTCAACCATAAACACGCACAGGAACTGTAGCATTCAAGGACCACAGTCAACCACAAACACGCACAGGAACTGTAACTTGCAAGGACCATAGTCAACCTCAAACACGCACAGGAACTGTAGCATTCAAGGACAATAGTTAACCACAAACACGAACAGGAACTGTTAGCATTCAAGGACCACAGTCAACCACAAACACGCACAGGAACTGTAGCATTCAAGGACCACAGTCAACTACAAACACAAACACGAATTGTAGCATTCGATGACCACAGTCAACCACAAACACGCACAGGAACTGTAGCATTCAAGGACCACTGTCAACCACAAATACGCACAGGAACTGTAGCATTCAAGGACCACAGTCAACCACAAACACGCACAGGAACTGTAGCATTCAAGGACCACAGTCAACCACAAACACAAACACGAATTGCAGCATTCAAGGACCACAGTCAACCACAAACACGCACAGGAACTGTAGCATTCAAGGACCACAGTCAACCACAAATACGCACAGGAACTGTAGCATTCAAGGACCACAGTCAACCATAAACACGCACAGGAACTGTAGCATTCAAGGACCACAGTCAACCACAAATACGCACAGGAACTGTATCATTCAAGGACCATAGTCAACCACAAACACGCACAGGAACTGTAGCATTCAAGGACCACAGTCAATCACAAACACGCACAGGAACTGTAGCATTCAAGGACCACAGTCAACGACAAACACGCACAGGAACTGTAGCATTCAAGGACCACAGTCAACCATAAACACGCACAGGAACTGTAGCATTCAAGGACCACAGTCAACCACAAACACGCACAGGAACTGTAGCATTCAAGGACCACCCTCAACCACAAACACGAATAGGAACAACTGTAGCATTCAAGGACCACAGTCAACGACAAACACGCACAGAAACTGTAGCATTCAAGGACCACAGTCAACCACAAATACGCACAGGAACTCTAGCATTCAAGGACCACAGTCAACAACAAACAGGCACAGGATCTGTAACATTCAAGGACCACAGTCTACCACAAACACGCACAGGAACTGTAGCATTCAAGGATCATAGTTAACCACAAACACGCACAGGAACTATAGCATTCAAGGACCATAGTCAACCACAAACACGCACAGGAACTATAGCATTCAAGGACCATAGTCAACCACAAACACGCACAGGAACTGTAGCATTCAAGGACATTAGTTAACCATAAACACGAACAGGAACTGTAGCATTCAAGGACCATAGTCAACCACAAACACAAACACGAACTGTAGCATTCAAGGACCGCAGTCAACCACAAACACGCACAGGAACTGTAGCATTCAATGACCACAGTCAACCACAAACACGCACAGGAACTGTAGCATTCAAGGACCACAGTCAACCACAAATACGCACAGGAACTGTAGCATTCAAGGACCTTAGTCAACCACAAGCACGAACAGGAACTGTAGCATTCAAGGACCATAGTTAACCACAAACACGAACAGGAACTGTAGCATTCAAGGACCATAGTTAACCACAAACACGAACAGGAACTGTAGCATTCAAGGACCACAGTCAACCACAAACACGCACAGGAACTGTAGCATTCAAGGACCACAGTCAACCACAAACACAAACACGAATTGTAGCATTCAAGGACCACAGTCAACCACAAACACGCACAGGAACTGTAGCATTCAAGGACCACAGTCAACCACAAATACGCACAGGAACTGTAGCATTCAAGGACCATAGTCAACCACAAACACGCACATGAACAACTGTAGCATTCAAGGACCACAGTCAACCACAAATACGCACAGGAACTGTATCATTCAAGGACCATAGTCAACCACAAATACGCACAGGAACTGTAGCATTCAAGGACCACAGTCAACGACAAACACGCACAGGAACTTTAGCATTCAAGGACCACAGTCAACCACAAACACGCACAGGAACTGTAGCTTGCAAGGACCATAGTCAACTACAAACACGCACAGGAACTGTAGCATTCAAGGACCATAGTAAACCACAAACACGAACAGGAACTGTAGCATTCAAGGACCACAGTCAACCACAAACACGCACAGGAACTGTAGCATTCAAGGACCACAGTCAACCACAAACACAAACACGAATTGTATCATTCAATGACCACATTCAACCACAAACACGCACAGGAACTGTAGCATTCAAGGACCACAGTCAACCACAAATACGCACCGAAACTGTAGCATTCAAGGACCACAGTCAACCACAAACACGCACAGGAACTGTAGCATTCAAGGACCACAGTCAACCACAAACACAAACACGAATTGTAGCATTCAAGGACCACAGACAACCACAAACACGCACAGGAACTGTAGCATTCAAGGACAACTGTCAACCACAAATACGCACAGGAACTGTAGCATTCAAGGACCACAGTCAACCATAAACACGCACAGGAACTGTAGCATTCAAGGACCACAGTCAACCACAAATACGCACAGGAACTGTAGCATTCAAGACCACAGTCAACCACAAACACGCACAGGAACTGTAGCATTCAAGGACCATAGTTAACAACAAACACGCACAGGAACTGTAGCATTCAATGACCACAGCCAACCACAAATACGCACAGGAACTGTAGCATTCAAGGACCACAATCAACCACAAACACGCACATGAACAACTGTAGCATTCAAGGACCACAGTCAACCACAAATACGCACAGGAACTGTAGCATTCAAGGACCACAGTCAACCACAAACACGCACATGAACAACTGTAGCATTCAAGGACCACAGTCAACCACAAATACGCACAGGAACTGTAGCATTCAAGGACCACAGTCAACCACAAACACGCACAGAAACTGTAGCATTCAAGGACCACAGTCAACGACAAACACGCACAGGAACTGTAGCATTCAATGACCACATTCAACCACAAACACGCACAGGAACTGTAGCATTCAAGGACCACAGTCAACCACAAACACGAACAGGAACTGTAGCATTCAAGTATCACAGTCAACCACAAACACGAACAGGAACTGTAGCATTCAAGGACCATAGTTAACCACAAACACGAACAGGAACTGTAGCATTCAAGGACCACAGTCAACCACAAACACGCACAGGAACTGTAGCATTCAAGCATCATAGTCAACCACAAACACGAACAGGAACTGTAGCATTCAAGGACCACAGTCAACCACAAACAGGCACAGGAACTGTAGCATTCAATGACCACAGTCAACCACAAACACGCACAGGAACTGTAACATTCAAGGACCATAGTCAACCACAAACACGCACATGAACAACTGTAGCATTCAAGGACCACAGTCAACCACAACTACGCACAGGAACTGTAGCATTCGAGGCCCATAGTCAACCACAAACACGCACAGGAACTGTAGCATTCAAGGACCACAGTCAACCATAAACACGCACAGAAACTGTTGCATTCAAGGACCACATTCAACCACAAACACGCACAGAAACTGTAGCATTCAAGGACCACAGTCAACCACAAACACGCACAGGAACTGTAGCATTCAATGACCACAGTCAACCACAAATACGCACAGGAACTGTAGCATTCAAGGACCATAGTCAACCACAAACACGCACATGAACAACTGTAGCATTCAAGGACCACAGTCAACCACAAATACGCACAGGAACTGTATCATTCAAGGACCATAGTCAACCACAAATACGCACAGGAACTGTAGCATTCAAGGACCACAGTCAACCACAAACACGCACAGGAACAGTAGCATTCAAGGACCACAGTCAACCACAAACACGCACAGAAACTGTAGCATTCAAGGACCACAGTCAACCACAAACACGCACAGGAACTGTAACATTCAAGGTCAACAGTCAACCACAAACACGAAAAGGAACTGTAGCATTCAAGGACCACCCTCAACCACAAACACGAATAGGAACAACTGTAGTATTCAAGGACCGCAGTCAACCACAAACATGCACAGGAACTCTAGCATTCAAGGACCACAGTCAACAACAAACACGCACAGGAACTGTAGCATTCAAGGACCACAGTCTACCACAAACAGGCACAGGAACTGTAGCATTCAAGGACCATAGTTAACCACAAACACGCACAGGAACTATAGCATTCAAGGACCATAGTCAACCACAAACACGCACAGGAACTATAGCATTCAAGGACAATAGTCAACCACAAACACGCACAGGAACTGTAGTATTCAAGGACCATAGTTAACCACAAACACGAACAGGAACTGTAGCATTCAAGGACCATAGTCAACCACAAACACAAACACGAACTGTAGCATTCAAGGACCACAGTCAACCACAAACACGCACAGGAACTGTAGCATTCAATGACCACAGTCAACCACAAACACGCACAGGAACTGTAGCATTCAAGGACCACAGTCAACCACAAATACACACAGGAACTGTAGCATTCAAGGACCATAGTCAACCACAAACACGAACAGGAACTGTAGCATTTAAAGACCATAGTTAACAACAAACACGAACAGGAACTGTAGCATGCAAGGACCATAGTTAACCACAAACACGAACAGGAACTGTAGCATTCAAGGACCACAGTCAACCACAAACACGCACAGGAACTGTAGCATTCAAGGACCACAGTCAACCACAAACACAAACACGAATTGTAGCATTCAAGGACCACAGTCAACCACAAACACGCACAAGAACTGTAGCATTCAAGGACCACAGTCAACCACAAATACGCACAGGAACTGTAGCATTCAAGGACCACAGTCAACCACAAACACGGACAGGAACTGTAGCTTGCAAGGACCATAGTCAACCACAAACACGCACAGGAACTGTAGCATTCAAGGACCATAGTTAACCACAAACACGAACAGGAACTGTAGCATTCAAGGACCACAGTCAACCACAAACACGCACAGGAACTGTAGCATTCAAGGACCACAGTCAACCACAAACACAAACACGAATTGTAGCATTCAATGACCACAGTCAACCACAAACACGCACAGGAACTGTAGCATTCAAGGACCACAGTCAACCACAAATACGCACAGAAACTGTAGCATTCAAGGACCACAGTCAACCACAAACACGCACAGGAACTGTAGCATTCAAGGACCACAGTCAACCACAAACACAAACACGAATTGTAGCAGTCAAGGACCACAGTCAACCACAAATACGCACAGGAACTGTTGCATTCAAGGACCACAGTCAACCATAAACACGCACAGGAACTGTAGCATTCAAGGACCACAGTCAACCACAAACACGCACAGGAACTGTAGCTTGCAAGGACCATAGTCAACCTCAAACACGCACAGGAACTGTAGCATTCAAGGACAATAGTTAACCACAAACACGAACAGGAACTGTAGCATTCAAGGACCACAGTCAACCACAAACACGCACAGGAACTGTAGCATTCAAGGACCACAGTCAACCACAAACACAAACACGAATTGTAGCATTCAATGACCACAGTCAACCACAAACACAAACACGAATTGTAGCAGTCAAGGACCACAGTCAACCACAAATACGCACAGGAACTGTTGCATTCAAGGACCACAGTCAACCATAAACACGCACAGGAATTGTAGCATTCAAGGACCACAGTCAACCACAAACACGCACAGGAACTGTAGCATTCAAGGACCACAGTCAACCACAAATACGCACAGGAACTGTAGCATTCAAGGACCACAGTCAACCATAAACACGCACAGGAACTGTAGCATTCAAGGACCACAGTCAACCACAAATACGCACAGGAACTGTATCATTCAAGGACAATAGTCAACCACAAACACGCACAGGAACTGTAGCATTCAAGGACCACAGTCAACCACAAACACGCACAGGATCTGTAGCATTCAAGGACCACAGTCAACCACAAACACGCACAGAAACTGTAGCATTCAAGGACCACAGTCAACCACAAACACGCACAGGAACTGTAACATTCAAGGACCACAGTCAACCACAAATACGAAAAGGAACTGTAGCATTCAAGGACCACCCTCAACCACAAACACGAATAGGAACAACTGTAGTATTCAAGGACCGCAGTCAACCACAAACATGCACAGGAACTCTAGCATTCAAGGACCACAGTCAACAACAAACACGCACAGGAACTGTAGCATTCAAGGACCATAGTCAACCACAAACACAAACACGAACTGTAGCATTCAAGGACCACAGTCAACCACAAACACGCACAGGAACTGTAGCATTCAATGACCACAGTCAACCACAAACACGCACAGGAACTGTAGCATTCAAGGACCACAGTCAACCACAAATACGCACAGGAACTGTAGCATTCAAGGACCATAGTCAACCACAAGCACGAACAGGAACTGTAGCATTCAAGGACCATAGTTAACCACAAACACGAACAGGAACTGCAGCATTCAAGAACCATAGTTAACCACAATCACGAACAGGAACTGTAGCATTCAAGGACCACAGTCAACCACAAATACGCACAGGAACTGTAGCATTCAAGGACCATAGTCAACCACAAGCACAAACAGGAACTGTAGCATTCAAGGACCATAGTTAACCACAAACACGAACAGGAACTGCAGCATTCAAGAACCATAGTTAACCACAATCACGAACAGGAACTGTAGCATTCAAGGACCACAGTCAACCACAAACACGCACAGGAACTGTAGCATTCAAGGACCACAGTCAACCACAAACACAAACACGAATTGTAGCATTCAAGGACCACAGTCAACCACAAACACGCACAGGAACTGTAGCATTCAAGAACCACAGTCAACCTCAAATACGCACAGGAACTGTAGCATTCAAGGACCACAGTCAACCACAAACACGCACAGGAACTGTAGCTTGCAAGGACCATAGTCAACCACAAACACGCACAGGAACTGTAGCATTCAAGGACCATAGTTAACCACAAACACGAACAGGAACTGTAGCATTCAAGGACCACAGTCAACCACAAACACGCACAGGAACTGTAGCATTCAAGGACCACAGTCAACCACAAACACAAACACGAATTGTAGCATTCAATGACCACAGTCAACCACAAACACGCACAGGAACTGTAGCATTCAAGGACCACAGTCAACCACTAATACGCACAGAAACTGTAGCATTCAAGGACCACAGTCAACCACAAACACGCACAGGAACTGTAGCATTCAAGGACCACAGTCAACCACAAACACAAACACGAATTGTAGCATTCAAGGACCACAGTCAACCACTAACACGCACAGGAACTGTAGCATTCAAGGACCACAGTCAACCACAAATACGCACAGGAACTGTAGCATTCAAGGACCACAGTCAACCATAAACACGCACAGGAACTGTAGCATTCAAGGACCACAGTCAACCACAAACACGCACAGGAACTGTAGCTTGCAAGGACCATAGTCAACCTCAAACACGCACAGGAACTGTAGCATTCAAGGACAATAGTTAACCACAAACACGAACAGGAAGTGTAGCATTCAAGGACCACAGTCAACCACAAACACGCACAGGAACTGTAGCATTCAAGGACCACAGTCAACCACAAACACAAAAACGAATTGTAGCATTCAAGGACCACAGTCAACCACAAATACGCACAGGAACTGTAGCATTCAAGGACCACAGTCAACCACAAACACGCACAGGAACTGTAGCATTCAAGGACCACAGTCAACCACAAACACAAACACGAATTGTAGCATTCAAGGACCACAGTCAACCACAAACACGCACAGGAACTGTAGCATTCAAGGACCACAGTCAACCACAAATACGCACAGGAACTGTAGCATTCAAGGACCACAGTCAACCATAAACACGCACAGGAACTGTAGCATTCAAGGACCAAAGTCAACCATCAACACGAACAGGAACAATAGCATTCAAGGACCACAGTCAACCACAAACACAAACACGAATTGTAGCATTCAAGGACCACAGTCAACCACAAACACGCACAGGAACTGTAGCATTCAAGGACCACAGTCAACCACAAACACGAACAGGAACTGTAGCATTCAAGGACCACACTCAACCACAAACACGAATAGGAACAACTGTAGTATTCAAGGACCGCAGTCAACCACAAACACGCACAGGAACTGTAGCATTCAAGGACCACAGTCAACCACAAACACGCACAGGAACTGTAGCTTGCAAGGACCATAGTCAACCATAAACACGCACAGGAACTGTGGCATTCAAGGACCATAGTTAACCACAAACACGAACAGGAACTGTAGCATTCAAGGAACACAGTCAACCACAAACACGCACAGGAACTGTAGCATTCAAGGACCACAGTCAACCACAAACACAAACACGAATTGTAGCATTCAATGACCACAGTCAACCACAAACACGCACAGGAACTGTAGCATCCAAGGACCACAGTCAACCACAAATACGCACAGGAACTGTAGCATTCAAGGACCACAGTCAACCATAAACACGCACAGGAACTGTAGCATTCAAGGACCACAGTCGACCATAAACACGAACAGGAACTGTAGCATTCAAGGACCACAGTCAACCACAAACACAAACACGAATTGTAGCATTCAAGGACCACAGTCAACCACAAACACGCACAGGAACTGTAGCATTCAAGGACCACAGTCAACCACAAACACGAACATGAAGAACTGTAGCATTCAAGGACCACACTCAACCACAAACACGAATAGGAACAACTGTAGTATTCAAGGACCGCAGTCAACCACAAACACGCACAGGAACTGTAGCATTCAAGGACCACAGTCAACCACGAACACGCACAGGAACTGTAGCTTGCAAGGACTATAGTCAACCACAAACACGCACAGGAACTGTAGCATTCAAGGACCATAGTCAACCACAAACACGCACAGGAACTATAGCATTCAAGGACCACAGTCAACCACAAACACGCACAGGAACTGTAGCATTCAAGGACCACAGTCAACCACAAACAAGCACAGGAACTGTAGCATTCAAGGACCATAGTCAATCACAAACACGCACAGGAACTGTAGCATTTAAGGACCATAGTCAACCACAAACACGCACAGGAACTGTATCATTTAAGGACCACAGTCAACCTCAAACACGCACAGGAACTGTAGCATTCAAGGACCATAGTCAACCACAAACACGCACAGGAACTGTATCATTCAAGGACCACAGTCAACCTCAAACACGCACAGGAACTGTAGTATTCAAGGACCATAGTCAACCACAAACACGCACATGAACTGTAGCATTCAAGGACCACAGTCAACCACAAACACGCACAGGAACTGTAGCATTCAAGGACCATAGTTAACCACAAACACGCACAGGAACTATAGCATTCAAGGACCATAGTCAACCACAAACACGCACAGGAACTATAGCATTCAAGGACCATAGTCAACCACAAACACGCACAGGAACTGTAGCATTCAAGGACCATAGTTAACCACAAACACGAACAGGAACTGTAGCATTCAAGGACCATAGTTAACCACAAACACAAACACGAACTGTAGCATTTAAGGACCACAGTCAACCACAAACAAGCACAGGAGAACTGTAGCATTCAAGGACCACAGTCAACCACAAACACGCACATGAACAACTGTAGAATTCAAGGACCACAGTCAACCACAAACACGCACAGGAACTGTAGCATTCAAGGACCACAGTCAATCACAAATACGCACAGGAACTGTAGCATTCAATGACCGTATTTAACCACAAACACGCACAGAAACTGTAGCATTCAAGGACCACAGTCAACCACAAACACGAACAGGAACTGTAGCATTCAAAGACCGTATTTTAACCACAAACACGAACAGGAACTGTGGCATTCAAGGACCACAGTCAACCACAAACACGCACAGAAACTGAAGCATTCAAGGACCACAGTCAACCACAAACACGAACAGGAACTGTAGCATTCAAGGACCATAGTTAACCACAAACACGAACAGGAACTGTAGCATTCAAGGACCATAGTTAACCACAAACACGAACAGGAACTGTGGCATTCAAGGACCACAGTCAACCACAAACACGAACAGGAACTGTAGCATTCAAGGACCATAGTTAACCACAAACACGAACCGGAACTGTAGCATTCAAGGACCATAGTTAACCACAAACACGAACAGGAACTGTGGCATTCAAGGACCATAGTCAACCACAAACACGAACAGGAACTGTAGCATTCAAGGACCACAGTTAACCAAAAACACGCACAGGAACTGTAACATTCAAGGTCCACAGTCAGCCACAAACACGAACAGGAAATGTAGCATTCAAGGACCATAGTCAGCCACAAACACGCACAGGAACTGTAACATTCAAGGACCACAGTCAACCACAAACACGAACAGGAACTGTAGCATTCAAGGTCCACAGTCAACCACAAACACGAACAGGAACTGTAGCATTCAAGGACCACGGTCAACCACAAACACGCACAGGAATTGTAGCATTCAAGGATCACAGTCAACCACAAACACGAACAGGAAATGTAGCATTCAAGGATCACAGTCAACCACAAACACGAACAGGAAATGTAGCATTCAAGGATCACAGTCAACCACAAACACGAACATGAAATGTAGCATTCAAGGACCATAGTCAGCCACAAACACGAACAGGAACTGTAGCATTCAAGGACCACAGTCAACCACAAACACGAACAGGAACTGTAGCATTCAATGATCACAGTCAACCACAAACACGCACAGAAACAAACAACAATTACAATAATGAATAAAAGGCAAGATATGACAACTGTGTGTTTACCGTAAATGGATCTTTAGCAACCCATTATAATAAAAACTCAATAAATCTGTTTTTAATGGCCACATCTTTTTCCATGCTGAGGGCCAAATTATACGCGACAATTATTACCGGATGCAAGTCACATGTATCTGTCTTAAATTCACTATCCCGCCAACAACAGGCAAATTTAAAACATATATACACCGTTTCTAAACCTCCTGACGACGAGGTATATATATATTATATAACATATATACTTTGAGAATCCAAACTATATAGACACAATATAATCGGTTTAAACCAACCAGGCCAAATCACAAACTACAACGTCAAATTCAGAGTTACCATATTCAATCACGGGTATTTTAAGAACTTTTGAATAAATCTATACGTTTACTTGGCACATATACCATCATTATATGACCTGAACTCATGGATAGTTCCGATGAACGGTTTTGTAGTGTAATTTTGCCGTTATTTGGCGGGTAAGTTTCTTTAAGAGTAGATACAACAGTGACGCGGGTAATGCAGCATTCACATAACGCAGTCAATCAATAACAACTATCTTAAAATATATATGGATAAATGGATAAATATATGGATAAATGGATAAATTATATGGATAAATGGATGAATTATATGGATCAATGAATAAAATAAATAGATAAATGGATAAGATATATGAATAAATGAATGAATTATATGGATATATGGATCAAATATATGGATAAATGGATGAATTATATGGATCAACGGATACAATTTATGGATAAATGGATAAAATATATGGATAAATGGAAAACAATATGGATAAATGGATCAAATATATAGATAAATGGATAAAATATATGGATAAATGGATAACATATATCGATAATTGGATGAATTATAGGGATAAATTGATAACAAATATGGATAAATACATGAATTATATGGATAAATGGAAAGGTAATATGGATCAATGGATACATCTTTTTGGATAAATGGATATATGGATACAATATATGGATAAATGGATAATATATATTGATAAATGGATGAATTATATTGATGAAATATATGGATAAATGGATCAAATATATAGATAAATGGATAAAATATATGGATAAATGGATAAAATATATCGATAAATGGATGAATTATAGGGATAAATTTATAAAATATATGGATAAATGGATGAATTATATGGATAAAAGGATGAAATGTATGTATGAATGGATAAATCTATGGATAAATGAATAAAATATATGGATAAATGGATGAAATATATAGATAAATGGATGAAATATATGGATAAATGGATCAAATATATAGATAAATGGATAAAATATATGGATAAATGGATAAAATATATGGATAAATGGATCAAATATATAGATAAATGGATAAAATATATGGATAAATGGATAAAATATATAGATAAATGGATGAAATATATGGATAAATGGATCAAATATATAGATAAATGGATGAAATATATGGATAAATGGATCAAATATATAGATAAATGGATAACATATATGGATAAATGAATAAAATATATGGATAAATGGATAAAATATATGTATAAATGGATAACATATATGGATAAATGGATGAATTATATGGATAAAAAGATAAATAATATGCATAAATGGAAAAATTATATGGATAAATAATCATTTAAAAGTGTTTATTAACAGTACTTGTTTTTAAACTGAGGCAATTGATATTTATATATAATTATCTAACAGCAAATGTGTTTCCTGTGGTCGGCTGGATGTGCAGGTCACAGTTTAGATATTTGAATGGTGAAATAATAATAATATGTGGTTCATCTCCCTTTTAAACATCATATTATTGTGCTTTTCATCAGCTCTACAGAATGATTTTGAACAGAAAACAAATTCCATTTAATTGTCCATTTTAATTATTTCAAATGATATTTGATAGAACTAACCTAGAGGTGGCGGTTATTGGAGAAAGCAACATAATAGCTCTGTGCATTATAATCCAGCCAGGACCGAATTTGAATTAACTGCCATGTCCTTCGGATAAAATCGAGTTCTAGTTCAAGAAAGCTAAAAAAAAGTGTTGTTTCCAGTTTTCCAACAGTTGTTTAGTCAAAGATTTGACGTTTTGAGTTTGTTAGAGAGAGAGAGAGAGAGAGAGAGAGAGAGATAGATTGAGGGAGGGAGGAGGGAGTGAGGGAAGAAGGGAGAGAGGGAGTGTCCTAATACTAAACTACTTGGTGATTTGGTATTTGTTTCAACTTGTCCCTAAGACGTTTAGTTTAAGAGTGTTTAGCCTTTTTGTATGCTCATTTCCAGGTTTTAATTATTCGTTTGGTTCCAACATTTTTAATTGGAATACACTGTTCACTGAAAGACATCGTTTTCTCAGAGATGTTTCTTACATTAACATTTTACATTAACATCCACATTAGCCAACTCATTCCAATCGAATGAGCGAACTTTTCTCCGTAGTAAATCATAATTGCCTTGTTTGTATTTTTTTTTAATTTAAAAGGGCCTTAAATGGGACAGTTATACCTGGAATCCTTATTTAGGAAAAGCTCGTCTACAAATTTCTTAATTAAGGTATTAGCATCAGTTACTAATAAAATGTCAATTACAGATGACGAATTCTCTGTAAATGTTTGGGTTAAGTGATGGCTTGGGAAATTGGGATGAAGACCCCAAAGGACCATTACGTAATATGACTAATAATTCGTAGTCTGGTAACATTTTACAGCCGCCGCACGACACTAATTGAACCTCAGAATGGTTTCTCAATCTGTGTTAAAAGTGAATTTATGAAGCTTCCAAAATGTATGATAGACGTGCGGTGAAATCCGTTCTTCTTCCATTAGATTCTACGTCGTTCAAAAACCTAAGGAAGTATTCAAAGATTGGTGCAGTAATATAAAGTGTGCAATGATGTCAACAGTTGGAATAAATCTACAAATTGCAATTCTGTAATCCATTTCGTTATGCTGAAATCGATTAGGCTGCATTTAGTGAATGTTTCACACATGATATACGACAATCGAGCTTTCTATGCTTGCTTATGCAATTAAACAATATATCTCATGTCTCCGGAATGTCATACAACGCTAAATCTGTATCATTAGTGGTCATTCAGTGAACATATTATATATGACAATCGAGCTTTCTATGCTTACTTATGCAATTGTACAATAAACATCATGTCTCCGGAATATACACATCTAAATCCTGTATAAATTAGACGTTTTTCGTGTCTTGCTTTTTACGAGCACGCAGGAGACAAGAATATGAGATGCATTATTGCTCAGCCGAGTGATAACTCCAGAGTGTATTTAATATTGAGATGTATTGCCTTGCTTTCTTATCAATAAAACCGAGTCTGCTACTTTGTTTGTGTTTGTTGCTTCCAAGGGATCACATTTTCAATATTTATTGACATTCACACTAGCGTTTGTTTAGTGCTGTGTGGCGGCCGTAAAAAGTCGCCCCGACTACAAATCAGTAGTGTTATTATTTACTGGTCCTTTGGGATCAGTAAGCCCATTCTGTGCTGATTTAAAGTAGAAAATCACTTAAGCGTGAGAGGTGTTGCATCTTATAATTACCTCCCATGAACAGACTCAATTAAACCGAGTCTGCTGCTTTTATCTCTTGTTTGTGTATGTTGCTTCCAAGGAAACACCTTTTCAGTATTTATTGACATTCATACTAGCGTTTGTTTAGTGTTGTGTGGCGGCCGTAAAAAGTCGCCCCGACTACCAAAATGTAGTGTTATTATTACTGGTCCTTTGGGGTCATCAAGCCTATTCAGTGTCATTCGGCTTCTGCCAAGTTAATGAGTACCTTCTGTGTGACTTTAGAGGCTATTTTTTTTTTGTATTTATATATATACGAGTATCTTTGTATTTTACTTATATTGCCTATTAATACTGCCATGTTGTTTAGAAAATAGTCAATTGCGGGGATTTCTTTATTTACACAGTCCCGTTTTATTGGGATGACAGTAGGGTAAATATGAGGTTTGGTGCACCCTAGAACATGGTTTATACACCCAGTGGCCATTTTTGCAACTGACCGTTCCAAGGCGTTAGCCTTATTGTCAACCTTTGTTGTGTTTGTGACGTCATATGCCTTTATTCTTTGTTAACATTGTCATTTATGTTTGTCCTTTTGTGTGTTTTTGGGTTTGCTGTGTTCTGTGAAAGCTGCATTTCCTGTTCGACTTTTATACTTATTCCTTCCTATATTTTGTGTTAGGCTAGGTAGATAGTGAACATAGGGTGAGTATAAATCAGTTCAAAAATACTAGCCCATACTAGCAATATAACAGAACTTGGGCCATTACAGTTTCAGAGCAAAATAGTGTTTTTCTTGTTCGACTTCTATATCTACTTTTAAAAGGAATTCACGTACATCCAATCCATATTGTTACATTTTAATCCTAAACACATGTAATTCTTATAGCGTGTTAAAGGTTTTGTGCATATCGACTTTTTGAACTATTTCGTTAGGATTTTCTTGTGATCTAGGATAAGATGCTTTTTCCCTATTGTCAACACTTTGATGATTGTGATGTCATATACCTTGCGTTTAATTTATCCTTTTAATTGTTGTTTGTTTCTATGCGTGTTTTGGTTCACTGTTGTCCTTGCTGAATTTCCTTCTAAAGATAGATTGATTTCAGATCTATTTTTTAGTTATTACTGTATATTTCTATATAAAAATATAAGCTTATACTACATGCAATATATGAGAGATCTATTCCTTGTGGTATCCGAGAAGACGATTTGTTAAGCGGTTTCTCTATGTGTTAAATTATGTGACACCCAGGGGATGGGCAAATTCGACACAGAGTCATCGTGCAAGGCACGCCCTCTATTGAGACATACACACGTAACGTTACAACATTATTTGAAGCCATTTAGGAGCTATGGACGAAAAAACTTTATTTCCGTAAGTTCAATATCAGACACATATTTGTTTTTTATACATACGCACATAATTCCACCCATTATTTAAAGCTGTAAGTGAATACCATGACTTCACACATGACCTTGAACATAAGACTCAACAGTTCTTGCCTGACACGCAGGCTATTGTGATTCATGACCTTTACACGTGACTACCAGAAGAATATGGTACTGGTTCCAAAGTCTAGCGATGACATAGGCACCTAAATTTATATCTCAGGCAGTTCAGGAGTTATGGTCAGGACACATACAAGGCATCATCTTGACCAGTGACAATGACCTTAAAAATAAAGAACCAACTATGGTACGCGACATTATATTATTACAAAAAAGTTCATAATTTATTATGTTTGGCGTAAATCCAAAACAGATATCGGAAATTGCATTCACGTCAGCTTATTTCTAAAGAGCCAAAGGAATAAAAATAAATACAAAAATTGAACAGGAGATGAAAAGCAAAAGGAGTCAAAATGAGCGACTCATCAAAAATAAACGAGGTGCCGCCGTGGAACGGTCGGTGGCGAAAATACCGCTGGTGGTTTAAACCAGGTACTAGACTGCACGAAACCTCACGCTTCCACTATTGTATTCAAATAATGGATGAAACTGTATGTACGTATGTATTATCAAAAGATGTGTCTGGTTATAAACATATCATGTTTGGCGTAAATCCAAAACCGATATCTGAAATTGCATTCAAGTCACATGCCAAAATTAGCTAATTTCTAAATAGCCAAGGGCAAAAAAGTTCGAACATGAGATTATCATTCACAGAGCGCAAGGAACGAAAAGATGCAAAATGTGCGACGGCACAAACATAAAAGAGTTGACAATACGCGCACTGACGTGGAACGGTCAATGGCAAACATGGTAAACGAGGATTGAGTTCTGCTCAACCCGGGGCTAGGGGGCGTGAGCGGTAGCAAGCATGTTTCACTACAGTTCATGAACAGTCTCAATCAAATCGAGATACATCGAATATATCTTGTTCGGCCGTTTCCAACGGTCCACTTTCATACTCTTTTAAATCAGGTTCTAGACTGCACCAAACCTCACGCTTCCCCTTAATTAAACTATAAAGTGTAAATAAGGATATCCCCGTTCAGAGTATACCCTATAACAGACTAGACAGCATTAATAGACAATATATAGAGAATATTATGTCAGTGCCTTTTATTATCAAGAAATAAAACAGATCGGACAGGGACAGTAGCATTCAAGGAGGACAGTCAACCACAAAACACAGAAACAAACACGCAAACATACAAACAAGAAGGAAAAGCAATAATAAAAGCAAACGACATCACAAACACAAAAGTGTTGACAATAGGACTACCGCCTTGGAACGGTCAGTGGCAAAGTAGGCCACTGGGGGGTTTAAACCGGTTCTAGGATGCACCAAACCTCACACTTACCCTACTGTCATCCCATTAAAATAGGACAGTGTAAATAAAGAAATCCCCGCCATGATCTAATCTCTAACCAACAAGGCAGCATCAATAGGCAATATAAGTAAAACACAAATATGCTCGTGTAAATATAAGACAAAAATAAAAAAGACGAGAAAGCCACAATGAAGGTACTCAATGACTTTGCAGAAGCCAGAGCAGTAAGAGAATAAACAATTAAGGGCACGACAAGAAAGATCATAGACAAACATCAAACGCCACCGTCCCAATGGGCTTTAGGTAGGTGTCATCATAGGGTCCGCAGCCTGTCCGGTCATCGTACAATTAAAGAGGAAAGCATAGTGGCGAACTGTAAAAGGGACCACCACCAAGCATGCAGTACGTTGCAAAATGATAGGGTCATAACCTCTTTTGATAAACTTTTTAACAAGTTTAACACAGATAATATGAAAGCGATCATGACCAAGAATCTTACGAAGTTTATAAATCACATCACCATAGAAGTCAGGTTGTGATAGTCCTTGTCGCAGAAGAGTCCTTACATTATTTTTATATTTGGAAAGAAGATCAAGGTTACGATAATAAAATTTTGCAAAGGTTTTACGAATTTTATGGTAACGGTAACCCTGATTGAGTAACTTTTTAGTTGTACAAAGATTACGAATATTAAAGTCCTCAACTCGAGTACAAGCTCTAGAAAAACGAATAAGTTGAGACACATATACTCCATAAGAAGTTGCTCGGGGAACATCCCCATCCAAGTGGGGATAATTAACAATGTCAAAATTAAAATCATCTCTCTTGTCATAGATTTTGCTAATTATTTTACCATTTTCAATCGAGAGATCTAAATCAAGAAAAGAAGCGTTATTATCAGATATGTTAGCTTTGTTAAGCTGAAGTTCTTTAGGATAAATATAATTAACCGTAGTTGGAAAGAAAGGGTTGTCAATGTTCAATATGTCATCCAGATACCGAGAGGTGTCATTAAAGGTTTCAATAACATCTGCCTGGGTATCTGGTGAAAGACTCAACATGAAATCCCTTTCATAACAAAATAAAAACAAATCTGCGACAAGTGGTGCACAGTTCGTACCCATAGGGATACCAACAATTTGTCTTAAACGGTGGTTCCAAACCCGACGAAAATATTATCTAATAGGAAGATGAGTGCTTCACAAACTTCATAGCAAGTCTACATAGTATAATTGTCTAAACTGCCGTTGGTAAAAAGCGCTTTTATATTATTACATGCCAAAAATGTCGTATTTTCTCTAGCAAATGTTTATTAGGCAAGGCTTAGCAAAATAATAATTTTTCGTTTTCGTGCAGTGCCTAATAAACTTGATAGTAAAAGGCATTGACATAATATTCTATTTATCATGTAGATTATCCACATTTTTTGTAGGACTTACTATTATTACCTATTTCTCAAAATGTTACGCTTATCGAGGACGCCGCCATGTTGTTGTTGTTTGTTTGCTCTATGACGTCAGGCAACGTTACGTGATGACGTCAGATAACGTTACGTACAATAAACGCCGAGGGATTCCGCATTGATTTGCTCTATTGGCCAGTGCCTAATAAAGCAAAATTTAATAGGCCTTTATTTGGCAGAAAAGTGCATACCTGCATGATAAAAGTAAATATATGATCATGTATATATGAATATAAAGCCCTAGAAAGCTACAAAGTAAATACTAAATGACTTGTCAGAAGTCAAAGCAAAGGGAATAAACCTTTAATGGCACAATAAGATTGAAGACAAATATCACCCGGTACCTTCCTTTTCAGGATTTAAGTATACGTCATCTTAGGATCCACATTCTGTCTGGCCATCGCACAATCAAACAGAGAAACTTAATGACGACCTGTAAGTGGTTTAACCTCTAAACATGCAGCACGTTGCCAAATGATACGCTCATAACCGTTTTTGATACTTTTTAACTATGTAACGCAAGGTTTAATGCCAAAACATGTATATAAATATTATGGGTTCCAATGAGGTTTCAAACAGCTTGTGCTTGTGATGTCACGTGCCTTGCTTCTTTTTAACATTGTAATTGTTGTTTGTTTTGATGTGGGTTTTGGTTGACTGTGTTCTGTGAAAGCTACATTCCTGTTCGACCTTTATACCTACATTGAAAAAAAGAAATAGCTGATTTATTATTAGCTGATTTATTATTAACGGATTTAATTTATTATTAGCTGATTTATTATAGGAAACAGTTACTCGTAGAATTCCTGCCTGAAATAACTGCGTATAATAGCTAGCTGTTAACCAAAGCGTAGCAATCACTTTGGTTCAGTGTTCAGCCTACAGAACGCTGATAACACAAATAAACCGGTTTGTGATAGAGATGTTAAATGTTGAATGGCTCATATAAACAATTGATAATTCACCGCCCTGTTAACATTAGGCTTTGCCCAACGTTCAATTAAAGGCAGATAAAAGAAAGAATTCCCATTAGCGTACTCATTAGTCAATTTGTTTCCATTGGCAGCTGTATCAGACCGATTAAACAAATTGGTGCCATGAACGATAATACTTTATAGTGTAACACTAATTATTAGAAAACTGTGTAAGGACATGACCTCGCATTGTAAACAATACATATAGAGCTATACTAATTATTGGGAAACTGTTTAAGGGCACGACATAGCACTGTAAACATTACGTTTGTTAAATTGAACACTTACCATATTAATTGAATACATAGCTATCAGGTGTAACCGGACCGGCAAAAAGAACAAGGACAAATTAGTACACTCAGTGGAATTTGAACTAAGCACCTCTCGCATGAAAAGTGGACTTTCTACTTTTGCTATTTGCTTTTAATAATACAAACGCACATAACGTTTCATCAATTATTTAAACCGGTAAAGGAGTTCAGGACTGTACATGCGAATTACATGACCTCCATCCATGACCTTGTAAACAGAAAATACTTACAAATACTAATAACTATTCTTATAAATATCCTTATAATTATGTACATGTTGTAACAACGGACACGTCACTGTGGCCCAGTGGATAGCAGGTTCGACTCCTAACCCAAGACATTTCGCGTAGACTTGTCCGTCAAATGGGGACGTAACCTACGGGGTCTCATATATCGAAGTCTTTCCTCCGCGCATGCTTAATAACCATAGGAATCTATTCAACTGAAAGAGTAGAGCACTGTCCAGGATTCCCCTTTCTCTACGTCGGATCGAAATAGCTTACGAAAATGTGTTAATTGTCCGTTAGAATGCTTCCTTCAAATGAGAAATGTTTGAACCATAAGTATAAGATGCATTCATTACGTGGTCCGAGTATTAACTTTCATACCCCATACAACAACTTCTCCATAGTATAAAACTTTAATTTCGGCAGACGTTTTAAAGAAATACTACTATCGTTTTTGATTGGTTGATACATACACGCCAGGCAAAATGTTTGAGACAATGCACGATTTCATAGATTAATAAATATAGTTGAAAACTTCATAAGTATATCGACGAACTAAATGGGGATAGTCAAAACATACTATAATAATAAAAACGAATTAAAACAAATCTAGATCTAGGGACATGTGGTTCCGGTTTCAATATGTTGCTTCACAATGGGGTCAAGACGTATGCATTTAAAATCAAGAGTCGAAGATGATCAACATAATGAATATGCATAATGATAATGGTTTGCTGAATTCTCCATGTCAAGGGATATTAATATATCATATTATTAAGTGATAATATATTATATTATCTCTTTACGACTTATTCACGTTATCTCAAACAAAGGCTGAAATGTGCCGTTCTCTTCGGTCAGACGACATGTTTACACATAGAAAGAATAAAAGTCATACTATGTATGATAGATCTATCATGGTAAACAGAGATCTGTTTTTTAAATACTATATCAATATTAGTACGAATAGTGTTGAGTAGTAATGGCCAATAATTGGACAGTTAAATGAAGAGGGTATTTCGTTACTTTTTTTAAATTAAATACGGCTCTACGTTTGCCTTATGCGTTGTCACAAAATGTCACGGGTAGAGCGTACTGGTCGTATATAGCTCTTGTAAGTTATCGGTTACACCCAAATCTTTTGTTCGAGTTGAAACAATTTCACAATATTCATGATCTATTCATGTAACACGTAAAAGCGTGCACATTTTAAGTGGCCGCCAGAGAGGCCGTGTCATAAGTTTAGTTTTGTGCTATTGCATGTAAACGTATAGGTATATTTTCCTTAAACGGCAAAATTGTATAAGGGGCCTCTCGTGTAGATTCAATACTGTAGATTTAGCCACGTTTGTCACGGACTGAACGGGGGAAATAATGATTTGGGCGTAATGTTTGCTATAAAACCCATTGTCTTCTAGCTCTCGCCGGGATCATCGATAGTACTTTGTTGGAACAGAGATTGGACGGCAAAATTCATAGGCAACAGTGGTTAGTAGTTTTATTAAACTTTTATCGTATATTTGTATTCAGTGGGCGGCGCCATCTTGTTTGGCGGTTACGACATCCGGTTAGCATTGATGTTTCTCAAACATAACTTTAGACTAGCATATGATTTTGAAGTTACTTTATTAGATGTAATTATTGTAATTGATCATTAATTGTAAAACAATATTAATTTGATAACAGTGGATAATAGGTGCATTAGTTAACGTTGGCGTATAACTCAGTGATTGTAATACACGATTGTTAACATTAGTTAACAATGAGATGAGTGACAAGAATAAATGCGTGCATGCATAACTCAGTGAGTGTAATATATGAGTTATTTGATCATGTTTATATTACATGTATTAGGGGCATTGATTACATAGCGTATACATGGCGTTGTAGAATATGAATACATTGCTACTCATCATTAGTACAGCTTACATATATTGATTGAATAATGATTTGTTTGGGTAATGATAATTATGCAAGATTGTTATGTTTGTCAACCGACATCTAAAACGTATGTATAATTACAGCCTAAGCCATCCAGGATATAAGCCATCCAGGGTTGGAGTAAGCCATCTAGGTTTGGATATCCAGGAGTGGAGCTAAGCTTCCACGAATAACGTTTACAAGCGGTGGAGACGGTCCCCGTACCTGCGCAGCCAGGTTTTACTAACGACAACCCCCGGGACACAAGGTGGGCCCGTTACCAGTCCTCACTGGAGGAATATCACTCACAATCTCAGTGGAGGTTAACTATCATTGCATCGCGTCATCAACCCTTACAGAAGGCATCTGATGACAATCATCCATTGAATTCGCGCATCATCATCTTCATGAGCTTTCGCGCATCACAGTTATCGCGCTAGATCAACATTGTTTTAGCTTTATCAACACTTTAGTGTCTTAGACATTCAGTATTTATAACAATACTAAGAACGTCTTAAACGTTCAGGAGAACATTCTTTTCATAGTTCATTTGTGTATTCGCTTGTTTTTTTAGATAATTGTATATATATAAAACATATTTTAAAAGTTGCATTAAACTTATGTAAATGCATTCACCGTCATTGATTCTTTCCTGAGTTAGCCCAACCACTAAGGTCATCCTGTGACATGCGTACTCTATATGGTATTTCTAATTTTATGCAATACCACTTTGGGATATTCCCAGACGAAATTTGAGCCATTAGAACAGTAATTGTTGTGCTGTTTGCATTCGATATTCTCACGTGGGAAATACCATTCATAGCAATATTTCACATACTGTCATTTTACAAGTTGCCCAACGTACATCGGGGGAATGAAGTTTCGCATTGCAATTTTGCCAGTTTGCTTATTTAGTGAGGTCTAAACGGTGCGAAAAGAGCGCGGAAAGGGTACTAGTATATACGCCTATGGAGTTATTGAAGGTAAAATGTTACATTTAAAACATTGTTAAATGCATTGTCATGTGTTTTGTAGTTATACAATAAATACAGAAAAGATGACCCTTTGGAAGCAACAAACACAAGCAAGTATCGAAAACAAAAACAAATAGATGCAAAACATCAAACATTCGTAGGGTATACATTCACAGAACGCAGTGAATTAATAGTATGCACCCTTAAAACCCACATTATATTCCCGGATGATCATAGTTAATACCATTACGTTGTCCCGCCGTAATTCCATTCAGCGATGGGAAAGCTTATATTAGCAGTATTTTATAGCGAATATTTCGACAATAAAACATGTTTAAAAAGATTTTTACTGCAAAAAATGCGATCACCTGTTTAAGATTACCTTTTAAATATTTTAATTTTACAATATGCAAAACATTTTAAGCCGAAATTAAGGTTTTATTTCATACTCCAGCCGTCGGTAGCGCGGCGGATTTGTAACCGTAGGCCCCGGGTTCAATCCTCCGTGGTGCCACTGAGTTCCGTCGGTGTGTTCTTGGGCAAGACACTTTCCCTTAGCCTCGTCCGTCGGATGGGGACGTAAACCGGGCGGTCCCGTGTATCGGTCTATCCTCCGAGCACGTTAAAGAACCATAGGAATCTATTCGATAATAAGAGTAGGGCAGGTTCCCGGATTCCTATGTATCCTTCCCCTCTCTCTGGGGCGGCTCTAAATAACCTATACTGTGTTGATGAGCCTTTAAACAACATTCAATTCAATTCATACTCCAGCCAACCCCGATTTTGCTTCTTGGAGAAGGGGTTGGATGGGGTATGAAATTTAATACTCGGACTACGTAATGCATGACACCGCATTGTTTGAATTTTAATATCATGATAAAAAGTAAGCCCTCTGTTGAAACAAACAATCTAAATGTTTTTGTGATTTTAATATGTTAGTTGGCATCTGGAAAAAAACAAGTGTAGAAATGTGTTTTGACCTGTGTATCTGTTGGATAGAGATTAGATCATGGCGGGGATTTCTTTATTTACACTGTCCTGTTTTAATGGGATGACAGTAAGTGTGAGATTTGGTGACCCTAGAACCGGTTTAAACCCCTAGTGGCCTACTTTGCCACTGACCGTTCCAAGGCGGTAGCCCTATTGACAACCCTTTTGTGTTTGTGATGTCGTTTGTATTTATTATTACTTTTGCCTTCTTGTTTGTCTGTTTGCGTGTTTGTTTCTGTGTTTTGTGGTTGACTGTCCTCCTTGAATGCTACTTTCCCCGTCCGATCTTTTTATATTTCTTTACATAAATAACTACACCTGTACACAATTTACCATGCTCATACTAGTCAAATTGTAGTCCCAACAAATAAACCTCGTATAGGAGAAAGAACTCTTCACCATTAAGAAACCGAAAGGGAGGAAGCGTAGCGGCCGACGGCGATTTCTTAATGGCAAAGATGTCTCTTCATATAATGGACTGTGCCCATTTTTTGAATTTGTGAATGTTAGCGGCATTTTTTACACATATTCTCTATTTATCTCTACATATTTTGACTTCATATACATTGACTTATCATAGGAATATTATTACAAGCTGAATTTTAACAGGAAATGTATTTTTTGGGACATTTTATCATCTTTTGATGATTTTACTGAGATTTTTTGGAATAATATTTTAAAATAAACATATTTACACCAGTCATCAATTTTCTCTCCATATTTTGACTTTATATACATTGACTTATCATAGGAGTATTATTTCAAGCTGAATTTTGACAAAAAAAGGCTATTTTGGGGACAGTTCATTCATTACGTGGTCTGAGTATTAACTTTCATACCCCAGCCAACACCTTCTCCAAGAAGCGGAAACGGAGTTGGCTGGCGTATAAATAAAACCTTTATTTTGGCTTAAAAATGTTGTATATTGTTAAATTGAAACATTTAATAGGTAATTTTAAACATATTATCACATTTAGTTCAGTAAAAAAATGTTTTTAAACATGTTTTGTTGTTGAAATATACATTCTAAGATAATGTTTATATAAGATTTGCCATCGCTTAATGGAAATAAGACGGGACCACGTGATGGTCTCCCCGTGCTACGAATCAGTAATGTACAATGTAATTTTTACTGGTCCTTTGGGACCAGCGAGCCCAATATAGGTGGCTTTGAAGTAGAATACCCCTTAAGCCGGTGCTAGGGGGCGTGAGAGGTGTTGCTTCTTTCATTACTTCTCATGAACAGACTCAATAAAACCGAGTCTGCTGCTTTATTCTCTTAATTGTGTTTGTTGCTCCCAAAGGATCACCTTTGTCAGTAATTATTTACAGAAACCACCATCAAGACTGCAGAGAATGTTGTCTGCAGAATCTCTAATGTGCAACAGACGGAATATGCAGCCTTTATTTCACTTGTTACAGGCGCATTATCGAACCAGTATACGAAAACAGATTGACTGTGCCAGAGCTACCAGAGCCAGTGAACATAGGATGGACAGGTAGTGCCAATGGTCTGCAGCCAACATTGATGTCGTTAAGCTCTTTATCTGCAGCTATATGTATGTAGATATATAAAACAACACTGTAAGATCCGTCGCTGAAAATGCTGCAAACCCATTTAAAAATGCACAGCAATGTGTGCATGCAAGCAAGTAATACATGCTGGACTGTGTATAAATACAGTTTAATTATTAACGCAAAGGAAATCACAAAAGAGGCATATAATTCCTTTGAATTATGAATTATGACGGGACGTTAGGTACAACTGTAGACAGATTTTGGTTGAATGGTGGTTTAAGTTATTTTTATTGCATTTTTAAGGCTATATATGACAGTCGATGTTGCTGTTATTTTAAATCGTGGTGGAGGCAGACGCCCCACTTTTTCCTGGCTAGAACCAGTACTGTATAGCTCCTGCCATCTATAAGAATTTTCACTAAATACAAATCGAATAACAATAAACAATGTGAACCATATTGTTTTAGTAAACATTCCAAAAATAAATATTCAATTAAATATTAAAAAAATCGACTTTAGGTAAAAAAGGTAGAATATTATTCCCGTGAATTTCATTTTAATATATTTAAAAAAATCCCAGTAAAACTACAAAAAAAAAAATGTCCCAAAAGTTGTCTCAATATATTTGGCTTTGAAGTAGAATACCGCTTAAGCCGGTGCTAGGGGTCGTGAGAAGTGTTGCTTCTTTCATTACTTCTCATGAACAGACTCAATAAAACCGAGACTGCTGCTTTATTCTCTTTATTGTGTTAGTTGCTCTCAAAGGATCACCTTTATCAGTACTTATTAACATTCACACTAGCGTTCGTTTAGTGCAGTGTGGCGGCTGTAAAATGTCTCCCCGTGCTACGAATCAGTAGTGTTATATTTTACTGGTCCTTTGGGACCAACGAGCCCAATATATGTGGCTTTGAAGTAGAATACCGCTTAAGCCGGTGCTAAGGGGCGTGAGAAGTGTTGCTTCTTTAATTACTTCTCATGAACAGACTCAATAAAACCGAGACTGCTGCTTTACTCTCTTTATTGTGTTAGTTGCTCTCAAAGGATCACCTTTATCAGTACTTATTTCCTATCAACATTCAGCTTGAAATAGTATTCCTATAACAAACCAATATACTAGTATATGGAGTCAAAATATGTAGAGACAATTAGTACTTGATGTAAAATGTGTATTATAGTATTCCAAAAATTCGAAATAAAATTATCAAAAAACAATGAAATGTCCAAAATAGTGCCTTCCTGTCACAATTCAGCTTGGAATATTTTTCATATGAAAAGTCAATTCATATGAAGTCAAAATATGTGGAGAAAATTGATAACTGATGCAAAATGTTTCTTTAAAAATAATATTCCAAATATTCTCAGTAAAATTATCAAAAAACAATGAATGTCCCCAAAATTGCCTTTCCTGTCAAAATTCAGCTTAAATATTATTCGTATGATAAGTCAATGTATATGAACTCAAAATACTGGAGAACATTAATAACTGTTGTAAAATGTGTATTTAAAAAAAAAATCCGAGTAAAAATATCAAAAAAACAATGAAATGTCCCGAAAATTGCCTTTCCTGTCAAAATTCAGCTTGGTATCCACCATAATCGAAATACCCAAATTAATATAAAAAACACCAAGTTACCACTTTTACTAACAAATGCCGCTAACCTTTTAATGAGAGCTCTTCTGTAGAAATAGATCTAGTCTATAATTAGATATAAAAGTCAAACAGGAAATGGATCATTCAATGAAACAAACAATAAATACACAGATGAATAAAAGGCAAAATATGACATCACAAACATAAAAGGGTTGACAATAGGGCTACCTACTTGGAACGGTCAGTGGCAAAAAAGGCCACTGGCGTTTAAACCAGGTTCTAGGGTGCACCAAACCTCACTCATCCCAATAGAACGGAACAGTGTAAATAAAGAAATCTCCGCCAGGTTATATCCGACTTATGAAGAGAAATCTTCACCATTAAGAAATCGAAAGTGTGGGAGCGTAGCGACCGACAGCGGTTTCTTAATGGTGAAGATTTCTCTTCATATGGTCTATCCGGCTTACTTTTTACATTAGGTTTTATATAGTCTCTATATAGGTCACGCTATAACCCGAGACGATCGCTTGTAGTGAAATCTTCATTAATCAAGTATGCAGGAATTAGAAAATCTGAGGCACATGATTGGTTGAAAAAGTTGGGTAAACACTAATGTAACAAAGATTGTACCAATATTATAAACCAGAGAGACAAATGAGCCTGAGTCTTACATCTCAGAATGGAACTATGAATCTGAAAAAAACAAAAATGAAAAATAACGTGATTATCCACACATTTTTTCAAGAAAAAGTGGGGATCATGTATTCCTGTCCGTCCGTCCGTCCGTACGTACGTCCGTGTGTAATTTTGCGTAACTCCTCCTATACCACGAGGCGTAATTCAAACAAATTTAATTGTCTGCTTTTTAATTTAGTCTTTTGACTGTTACTTGTGATACGCAGGCTTCATAACCGCTGCTCCCAACTAAATTACATTATGTTTATTTCGCTCTGTGTGTGTGTGTGTAATTCTAAGATTTATAGTCCGTCCGCCAACGAACACGTCAAGGTATACCTGACGCGATGGGCACAATAGAGTCTGGACTTGTTTATTTCGCTCTTCGGGACATTTACTTTTATTAGATACTGGGACCATACGCCGTACGACATGGGGAAGCAAATAACTCCATGTCCACCGCCGTATGCATGCCATTTTCGGGATGGGTAAAATTTTGTACTATTGATTTTATTAATATTGAGTTCTGCTCAACCCGGGGCTAGAGGGCGTGAGCGGTAGCTAGCATATTTCACTACCGCTCATGCACAGTCTCAATCAAACCGAGACTGCAATATTTCGTATGTGTCGTGCTCGACCGTTTCCAAAGGTCCATTATCATACTCTTTTTTATAGCACAGTGGCGTTGCTTGTGCAGTGTGTCGGCAATAAAATGTCTCCCCGCGCTTGCGATCAGTACTGTTATTCATTCGATCTTTGGAGACCGCTGAGCCCGATACTTATATTTAGTTATCGGTGGTACATTTTCAATTTCTTTTCTTTTCTTACTTATTCTTTTATTCGGTGGTTCCGCTACTCCGGCCGATAAAAGGCTCTTGGTATTGTTTAACCACTTATAGGATATGTTGTCTGCTTTTTAATTTAGTCTTTTGACTGTTACTTGTGATACGCAAGCTTCATAACCGCTGCACCCAACTAAATTCCATTATGTTTATTTCGCTCTTCGGGGCATTTAATTTTATTAGGTATACGCCGTACGACATGGGGAAGCAAAGAACTCCTTGTGCAGTTTGTCGGCAGTAAAATGTCTCCCCGTGCTTGCAATCAGTACTGTTATTCATTCGATCTTTGGAGATCGCTGAGCCCGATACTTATATTAAGTTATCGGTGGTACATTTTCAATTTCTTTTCTTTTCTTACTTAATTTTTTATTCGGTGGTTCCACTACTCCGGCCGATAAAAGGCTCTGGATATTGTTTAACCGCTTATAGGATATGTTGTCTGCTTTTTAATTTAGTCTTTTGACTGTTACTTGTGATACGCAGGCTGCATAACCGCTGCTACCAACTAAATTCCATTATGTTTATTTCGCTCTTCGGTGCATTTAATTTTATAAGATACTGGGACCATACGCCGTACGACATGGGGAAGCAAAGATCTCCATGTCCACCGCCGTATGCATGCCATCTTCGGGATGGTTAAAATTGTGTACTATTGATTTTATGAATTTTGAGTTCTGCTCAACCCGGGGCTTGAGGGCGTGAGCGGTAACTAGCATATTTCACTACCGCTCATGAACAGTCTCAATCAAACCGAGACTGCAATATTTCGTATGTGTCGTGCTCGGCCGTTTCCAAGGTCCATTATCGTACTCTTTTTTTATAGCACAGTGGCGTTGCTTGTGCAGTGTGTCGGCAGTAAAACGTCTCCCCGCGCTTGCAATCAGTGCTGTTATTCATTCGATCTTTGGAGATCGCTGAGCCCGATACTTATATTTAGTTATCGGTTGTACATTTTCAGTTTCTTTTCTTACTTAATATTTTATTCGGTGGTTCCACTACTCCGGCCGATAAAATGCTCTGGGTATTGTTAAACCACTTTAAGGATATGTTGTCTGCTTTTTAATTTAGTCTTTTGACTATTACTTGTGATACGCAGGCTTCATAACCGCTGCTCCCAACTAAATTCCATTATGTTTATTTCGCTATTCGGGGCATTTAATTTTATAAGATACTGGGACCATACGCCGTACGACATGGGGAAGCAAAGAACTCCATGTCCACCGCCGTATGCATGCCATCTTCGGGATGGTTAAAATTGTGTACTATTGATTTTATTAATTTTGAGTTCTGCTCAACCCGGGGCTAGAGGGCGTGAGCGGTAGCTAGCATATTTCACTACCGCTCATGCACAGTCTCAATCAAACCGAGACTGCAATATTTCGTATGTGGCGTGCTCGGCCGTTTCCAAAGGTCCATTATCATACTCTTTTTTATAGCACAGTGGCGTTGCTTGTGCAGTGTGTCGGCAATAAAACGTCTCCCCGCGCTTGCAATCAGTACTGTTATTTATTTGATCTTTGGAGATCGCTGAGCCCGATACTTATATTTAGTTATCGGTGGTACATTTTCAATTTCTTTTCTTTTCTTACTTAATTTTTTATTCGGTGGTTCCACTACTCCGGCCGATAAAAGGCTCTGGGTATTGTTTAACCACTTATAGGATATGTTGTCTGCTTTTTAATTTAGTCTTTTGACTGTTACTTGTGATATGCAGGCTTCATAACCGCTGCACCAACTAAATTCCATTATGTTTATTTCGCTCTTCGGGGCATTTAATTTTATTAGGTATACGCCGTACGACATGGGGAAGAAAAGAACTCCATGTCCACCACCGTATGCTTGCCATCTTCGGGATGGTTACAATTGTGTACAATTGATTTTATTAATATTGAGTTCTGCCCACCCCGAGGCTAGAGGGCGTGAGTGGTAGCTAGCATATTTCACTACCGCTCATGAACAGTCTCAATCAAACCGAGACTGCAATATTTCATATGTGTCGTGCTCGGCCGTTTCCAAAGGTCCATTATCATACTCTTTTTTATAGCACAGTGGCGTTGCTTGTGCAGTGTGTCGGCAGTAAAACGTCTCCCCGCGCAATCAGTACTGTTATTTATTCGATCTTTGGAGATCGCTGAGCCCGATACTTATATTTAGTTATCAGTGTTACATTTTCAATTTCTTTTCTTTTCTTACTTAATTTTTTATTCTGTGGTTCCACTACTCCGGCCGATAAAAGGCTCTGGGTATTGTTTAACCACTTAAAGGATATGTTGTCTGCTTTTTAATTTAGTCTTTTGACTGTTACTTGTGATACGCAGGCTTCATAACCGCTGCTCTCAACTAAACTCAATTATGTTTATTTCGCTCTTCGGGGCATTTAATTTTATAAGATACTGGGACCATACGCCGTACGACATGGGGAAGCAAATAACTCCATGTCCACCGCCGTATGCATGCCACCTTCCGGATGGTTAAAATTGTGTACTATTGATTTTATTAATATTGAGTTCTGCTCAACCCGGGGCTAGATGGCGTGAGCGGTAGCTAGCATATTTCACTACCGCTCATGAACAGTCTCAATCAAACCGAGACTGCAATATTTCGTATGTGTCGTGCTCGGCCGTTTCCAAAGGTCCATAATCATACTGTTTTTTTAGTGTATGACTTTCCAACATCATGACAACTTGCAAGAGCAACATTATTTTTGACTCCGCCCCAAGGTACCCGCCCCAAGGGTTCAAAAGGTCAAATACACTCAAAATTCAACTACACTATTATTTTTTATTATTTTTACATACAAATTGGTATTTATACCCATCTATATAAGATACACAACATGTCAAACGGGTTTTATATTTCAACCTCTGATGTTCGACCGGGGGTTGGGCGAATGTCATCTGAGGAGGGTCAATTTGTTTTTTTATTATGTCTTATAAATTCAACTGAATTTTGTGTATTACTTCATCACATCGTAACGACGTGCAAGAGAAACATTATTTTTGACTCCGCCCCAAGGGTGTCCGCCCCAGGGATCAAAAGGTCAAATACACTAAAAATTCAACTAATTAACCACTAGTCGGAATTCAACCAAATTTAGTGTATGACTACCCCACATCATGACAACGTGCAAGAGCAACATTATTTTTGACTCAGCCCCAAGGTGCCCGCCCCAGGGATCAAATGTTAAATACAATAAAAATGTAAAATTGCTAGGGAGCTATGGTATTGTTTATCATGATGTATTTTCAGATACAAACTTTGGGGGTTAAATGGCATATTACCAGGGATGTGCATGAGACTTTTGAGAAATTTTGATGCAATGTCAGAAAACGGAGCTAGGGGAGATAATCCATGCATCTCTGACTTGAACTTCAATAAGATGGGTATCTGCGATTGCTCACCGTCGACTACATCTAATATAACTTTGCTGTACAGTGGGTGCTGTGGTTCCTATAAGACCATTTTTTCTTCTTTGACTATTACCTCTCATGAACAGGCTCAATAAAACCCAGTCTGCTACTTCTTTCTCTTGTTTGTGTTCGTTGCTTCCAAAGGATCCCTTTAATGTATTCATTTACTTGTTTCACCGCATTGACCTCCCTTGTGGCATCATGGCATTGACCTCTCTTCTCTGAATTGTCACACTGCACTAAACGAAAGATATTGTGAATATGAATAAACAACGTAAAGCAACGAACACGAATTAAACCACCTCTTACGTCTCATAGCACAATATTAAGCCATTTTTATGAAGCCATGTTGATTGGGCGAGGAGATATTTTACGGCCGCCAGCCTGCACTAAACGAAGACTAGTGTCAATAAATGCACAATAGGGGAAGCAACGAACACAGCCAGGAGAAAAAATATCATAAGATCATAGAAGTTTGATAAGATCCTTTCTAGAGAAGAGTGTGTTTAAACTTGTTTCTTTGATTTGACTTAGTGACCTAGTTGTTAGACGGACTGACACGATTTCTACAAACAAGAAAGACGATGCCAATTGTGAGTTTTTATTTGGATGTTTTATTTGTATGACAATAGAGAAAGTGTAGGCTGCCTTGGTGCAACCTTGAACCTGATTTAACCCCCACCCATTCAGCGTCCTTTATTTTGCCACTGGCCGCTCCAAGGCGCTACTCCTACTGTCAACCCTTTTATGTTTTTTTATGCTACATTTCCTGTTCGACTTTTATACCTACTTTTAAATACTCGGTAAAATTGACATGGACCAGAATCGAAGTAAACCGGAATATACATACGACTATTAAAATTCATATATCGCTGAATTGACAGAGAAATGAAATCACAAATCCCGTAGGGGGCGTAACTGAAAACGTGCACAACTGTGTAATAGCCGCGGATATGCTCAATGTTAAAAGTAATCCATAACTTTTACATAGACCCTTACCCTTTTTTGTTTAAATTGAAAGCGGTTTTCGGTTTCAAGTTGTTTACAAGTGCTTCTATCTGGTGATTTATGATTTTTTAAATTACGATAGGCATTTATTAGTAAAGCCTTTGCACAATTTTAATACTGACCCCTAGGTCATTTACGATATCAGATAACACAAATGTACCTTTCCAGTGGTATGTGCACTATATAATTACGACGCCTATTCCATTGTTTAACGTCAATTGTCAAGTCAGTTGTCAACTCTGTTTCATTTCATTTTTACCGAGCATATATCAACTGGATTTAGTTCCATAAATTGTTGCAAATACAAAACAATGAATCATACTTATATGATGAGGCTACCTAGGTTATTTTATAAAATAGGAAACTATTGCAGAAACAAAACGTCCGCCTGGAAAAAAAACAAAATATATGTGCATGTTGATGAAACGTGTGGCTCTACCCGTTTGAACAATCTATGACAATTAAATATGTTTTAAAAATGGTGCGTACCACTAATTAGCTTAATTTTCTTTTACATATTTTTGTTGTTTTGTATATATCCTTTCAATAACATGTACCTGTTCCGCGCTTCCTAATTGCTCTGGCTGTTGACTTTATTGTTCGAGATTTCCTTTCGATGGGATGTACTTTTATTTACACGCTCTTGTCAATTTTAGACAGGATAATAGTAAGTGTGTGTGCACTTAGAATCGATTTAAGTTAACCGGTGGGCCATATCGCCCATTGACCGTTCCAAATCGGTAATCCTGTGTCACCACCCTTTCTGCTGTATATTGTTTTTTTTCATTGTATAGTTAATTTGCTGTTTGTTTATGGTACAATGCGGATATACGGTGCCATTGCGTTTGTGTGTTGTGTTTTCTATAGGAACATTTTTCGCATGTTTTTATTCGGAGCATCCAGATCAGTTCAATGGCGGTGATTTTTTAAATAAAGATGATTTGGAGATATGTTAGGACGATGCATATACGTATAGATACGGCGGTTACATGATGACGTATGCAAACATGTTTTGTCAAAAGATTTACTTGGTGACAGTTTGTGTTTTATAGGGTAAACATTTCGGCGATCGCCGAATCAAGTCAATAACTTTTGCCAAAAAGGGAATTGAGTGGAACGTAGCACAAATAGGCAACACTATTAAACAATAACTACTACCACTGTACCGTGACGCCACACACGGATATTTTGTTTCTGGAACATTATTTTACCAAGGAGGAAATTATTTTTATGAAACTTGTAAATGTGTAGTGCGTACCTCCAACTGTCATCTCCTCAAGGTCAAAGTCACGCACACATGTCATAGTTTGTCAAAGCTTGATGGATATGTTCACATAATTTATTTGACGACTTGTTTTCTGGATCTTTAAAAGTTGTATGTGTTATCAACGGTGTCATTATCCCTAGTGATTTAAAGAATTAAAGCAGTATTAGATACTCTACATGGGACCAACAATGTTAATCAGATCACCTTGAGTTTTTTAACCCTCTCATAATATCTCAAAGATAACCACTTTGACTGTCATCCTGTCCACCAGATCTCTTTACCATACTGTCATATCGCATTGACAACTGTCAGGTTTTGATTGGTTAACGCGCTGTAGAATGACGCAGTGTCTAGGTAGCCTAACGGCGCAAGTGACTATAAGTATAGACGGCTTCATAAAGTGAAGTAGAGACTGTATAAAAATTATGACTTTCGTAACGTCCTGTTCGTAACGTCCCGTAACGACGCGTCGCTTCCCGTCACGTAACACATTTTATAGCTCGCATTTCTCAAACAGATTCCAGTGTATTGTTCCTAAACTTCATATGAACAAAAAAGTATAACATGTATGTCCATCTACAATGCACATTGTTGACTTCCTTATTTATTACATAGTCATAGCCCTGTGTTTGACTAATAATTTTCCAATGTAATGTTGTATAATGAACTTCATGTGGCTCTCGCTTCAAAAGTTTACATGGATAGTATAATGAATTTCACCGTTCCAAGTTCCTTTATAAGGAACTTCCAAGTTCCTTTATAAGGAACTTGACCGTTGGGGGGTTTAAACCAGGATCTAGGGTGCACCAAAGCTCACATTTACCCTACTGTCATCCCGAAAAACGGGACAGTGTAAATAAAGATATCCCCGCCAGGTTATAATCTCTGACAAACAAGGCAGCATTAATATGCAATATAAGTAAAACACATCAATGATCATGTATATATAATATAAACAAAAAAAGCCTAGAAAGCCACAAAGTAAGTACTCAGTGACTTGGCAGAAGCCGGAGCAACTAGAGAATAAGCCGTTAAGGGTACGACAAGGCGAGATTAAAGGCAAACATCAAACGCTACCGTCATATTAGGATTTAGGTAGACGTCATCGTAGGGTCCACAATATGTCCGGTCATCGCCCAATCAAAGAGGAAAGCTCAGTGGCGAACAGTAAATGGGTCCACCACTAAACATGCAGTGCGTTGCAAAATGATAGGGTCATAACCTCTTTTGATTAACTGTTTAACAAGTCTAATAAAGACTGCATGAACGTGATTATGACCGAGTCTGCCTTTTCGAAGAAAATACAAACTATTCTAAATCGAGTATCAATTTTAAATGTATAACAATCAATGCTCTTTTTGTTTCTATCTGTCCCTCCGACTCTTCGCTTTCTGTCTTATCTCTTATTCCAGGCAAAATTACAACTATATATCCAAAACCAACCATGAAAGCACACTGAGTTCACAAGCAAGGACACTCAACTTCTATTTATAAAACATTACACTATAACGTTGACAATTCCAAGAATTCAACGTATGCATGTTAAGATACTTGATATAAAATTCCACATTTTATGAAGATGTGTTTGCTTTATTCGTGTTATGGCTATTGAATTTAATTTTATTTACAACTATTACTGCGAGGTCTGTTCCTCTTGTTTATCGTTTATTAAAACATAATTCCAATTGTAATAATTGCCAATTACGTTAACCTTTTTATATCGATTGTTTAAGGGGTCAATATTCTAGGAGTTTGCCTTTTACCACATTGCTTTAAGTTGTTATGATTAGCGTGTGATAGTGAGTTCAAGTCTTTTACGAAGTTACGGAAAATGACATCGATTTCTTCGCCATTGTTCTGGCTTCAGATCAGTCATTTAGCAGTCTAACAATTGTAGCGGGCAAGACATTCCTTCTCTAAAACCAATTTGATCGTTTGCTGTTTGCATTCATCTGATATATCAGTTCGGCTCTCATAAATCTCTTTGCATAACACATGAGGTAATAGGTGATCTGATCTTCTTTTCTATGGTATCTTTGCTTCATTCATGGATTTCACAAAGGTATGTAAACGGTTTTGAATCCATGACAATCCCTTTCTGCATTTTATAAGAACTTGTTGGTGGATTCATTCTGAGCTTGACATTGTATAGCCTCGGTCACACGGCCCGCTTCTGATTTATTCGTTACACTATGCTACACGGATCCAGAACCAGGGCCTGGGGAAAATAGTACGTTTAAAATCGCCCTCTCGTTTTGGGCGATTTTGGTGAGATTTTTCGAGATTCAACGAGACTTTTAAAAAACATGTTTTTAAGTCAATTTAAGAATATTTTCTTATTTTTAACTTATGGGAAGCAACAAATGACGTTAAACAGTTTAACTGCTGCATCAACAATTGACGTTGTACTTGTTTTTACAACATGACGTCACGCAAACGTCGACTTTATGAGCGTGAAAAAAACGCGCGAATAAATTGTGTTACTCGCTACTGGGCGCTTTAACTGGCTTGTCTGCCCAGACCGATATCTGCATGATACGGTCTAGCTGGCCGAGACTAGACATTGTAATGTCGTCATTGTTTTCAGGGATGTATCCGTTTGGCTATTTTTATGTCTTTGTCGTCTATTAATTTTTAAATGCAATATTTAATTGTATTCGTATCTTTTTGGAAGACATTTGCTTATGAGTTTTCTAAGACTTCATATAAATCTGATTTTCCAGCTCTTCTTGGTGTTATTATATAGTTCTGATGGCAAAATAATTAATAGTTACACTATATTTACTAAATTTGCAAATAGTTTGACGAGTGCGTTTCAGGGTTATTGAAAAGTCATTGCCCTTGATTACGTGATTTCTGGAGCTGTATTAATCGCGGCATCCTTTGTGCGACCGATATGTTGTCAATTTATGTTAAGCTCTGATTAAACCCTTAAAGGAAACAGTGTTTCCTCTTCAACGGTTGTCGGATAATAGTGTCGGCATCCGCTGTCGGTGCAGATATTATGTCAATTCTATATGTTTTAAATTTTAAGGAAAAGTTAGTATTTTCGACTCGTGCCTAATATGTTTCTTGCCCAGCAAAATGCAAATGTGGACATCTTCTTTTGCGGCTGTGTCAAAAGCAAAACAGGAACGTACACATTAAGGATAGTAATACCTACCTGTCAATTAAGCAAATTCAAAATGGTTTCAAATGTTTGAAATGTCTGAAATATATCAAACATGTTGGAAATTAATAGTATCAAGTTCCAACTCCTAATCCCATTGAGTTATTATCACTTTCCTGTTTTTCCCAAAAGTAGTTTAAATTTTCGTGCGGGGAAAGGTTTTAGTGGGGGAACACTTATGATCGGATTACAGTAACATGTCCTCGGCTAGTTTGCTGACAAAGCTAGGATTTTTATTTGTTTGCAGTAACATATTGAACATGTCAAACAGCACTTAAGATTCCTATGGGTAGTTACATACAGTTTTATGAACTTTATTGCCTTATCGGTTGACGACCGCATCCGTTACCGGGGATGACGACTGCATTAGCATGGTTAAAAATCGAATAATCTTCAGCATTCGTTAACGGTGCCGACGAGTGTTTTTCAGTTTTGTTTGGTACTTTTTCAAGCGTTTGTCGTTGTTGGTATTTGCTAGACAATCAATGTTTATTTAGCAGTGTCCTCAGTTTGAAAATCAATACAAAGAATAAATTATATCTATAACTATTACTATTATAAACGTTTCAGTGTTATTGGAAAGACATTGCCCTTGATTACTTGATTATTAACAAATACAAATAGAAGAAATTTAGCTTGTGAACAGGATAATCTGAGTAAAAATCTTCCGATTTTCTCCAAATTGGGTTTAAATGAATGCTGCAATAACATCTTGGACAAGATATACAGTTTATTGCAAAATCCAATAGGCACTAAGGCCCTTGTGGTACATATATATACATGAAAATAACATTACAGACAGTGTAACAAAATAGTACAAATGCATACTATACTTAGTAATTTTACACAGTTAAGTATATGTATATCCAGTGGAAAAGGTGATACAATAGTGAAATACTGTTTCTATACAACACAATGCATATATAAATGGTACATGTATATCGTTACAACATTAATTCGTAATACCTATTTGGAAAAAGATACTCATTTCTTTTATTAAAAACCTTATAAATAAAAATAGCTAGATTCCTTGTTTGCTTTTTACATGTAGAATTAATCAGAGAAACGATTTTTTTGCATATTTGGATGCATGAAATAATACGTTTTAATATAGTGTTTTCTTATGTCTGTATATAAAGGACATACTAAAACAAAATGGAACATATAGCTAAATGCGAACAACATTTTTGTTGGCAGACAATATAGTCATTATTTGTGGTAGTCAGTCGTGTAAAAAGGAAATGATACCGATTTTCACTGTCCATTAACTGCTAACTCACAATGTGTGACCCATTTGTCTGCTACGTCCAATACGTATGCTAATGTTTGCGTGAATTGGCGCACTATTAACGTATCAGAATATTTCGCAGACGAAATATGGTAACAAGTAGCAGTGCGTGCCTCTTTATTACTGTATTTCGAAGACGAACAATGTCTGCTCTTGCCTCGAGAAAGCTTTTCTGGCCTGGCTACGGATTATTTGTATAGTTAGTTTATTATGTAATGTTATTGAAACTATTTTTTTCTAATTTCATCCGCAATGGAAGTAAATATTGATAACTAGATTTTTCAGTTGAATTTTTAAAAACTAAAATATTTTGAGCCGGTTTATATTGTGCCAGACCAAAACCTGGTGGGCGGGACTAGATGATCAACCTGGTGGGCGGGACTTGACGATCAACCTGGTGGGCGGGACTTGATGATCAACCTGGTGGGCAGGACTTGACGATCATCGATAATATTTTGTTGTTCTTCTTAAAGGTTCCAAAAAACAGGTTTTGACCTAACACAATGTAAATCCTCTGGAAACATTTTATTTCTTATTTGACATTGTTATGCATGTAATGCAAACATTTTTCGAGAGATTAAACATACAACTAAACATTCAAATAAAGCCTCACAACTTCCAGCTAATGCACATGTGTCAACATCAATCGAATAAAATATGCTGCTTCATTCTATTTTTAATAATTTGAATTTGTTGTTGAATGTCTTGTTGAAACGTAGCGTTGCTTGAAATATCGTCGTCTTTGGTATATATATACGCTAACAAGAAACCGAAGTAATGCGAATATCTCTCTTAAAATAAGGAAAGAATAGAAGCACAAAAAAAACAAGGACCAGTTAGTACGATAAAGAAATGTGTGTGTGTGTGTGTGGAGGGCGTATTCGTGTTTTTGGGGTAGGGGGTGGGGTGGAGTAGTAATAACATCAACTTATAATACATACATGATAACATAGATGTGTCTTAGTTTCCTTGACAAAATGTACCTAACTTGTGAACTTCGCTGACGTCATCGACAATGCTTGATAGTTTCTAATTTTCTAAACTTATACTGTTTCATTGTAATTCGTTTTTGCTTTTTTTTTGTTCATATTAACATATTAATTGCGAACTGTTTTAGCACGGAAAGAACAAATTCAGAGTTGAAAAATGAATTAAGTCAAAGACAAAGATGTAGACAAAAAGTCCGCTTCACTCTGTCCATATTTTATAGTCATCCGGTGTACTTAAATTGTACTTTTTACAGGCTTAATCATTGCCAGGTTCCGCACTCTGTCTATATTTTATATTCATTCAGTTGTCTTTGTAAGTCTATACTTTTTTTGGAAACATATAGCTTGTATATATGTATGGCGGCCATATTGTATTGTTATAATGGCCGCATTTTAAACTACCTAAATCTAAACTACCTGGAGTATTGAGTTTAATGGCAAAAATGATATATGCATGGGTAGGGATAGACTGGCTGTATCCTTGTGTTTGTTCATGTTTGTAAAATTTGAGACAATTCAAGCTATCGTAAAATCTAATAGTCTGCATTAAATCCACTTTGAATTATTGGCATCAAGCATAAGTGGTTCAAAGCTATTCAGAAAAGAATAAACATTTTTATTATTTAACATTTTATTTTGATTCTGATTGTTAAAATGAAATAAACTATAACCACTGAGACGACAGCCAGTATATGGTAGGGAATACAATGTTATGCAACTAATGTTTTCACGTCGTTATGTTCAACTGTTGTATTATTCTAGTTTGACAGTTTTGAGCTGCCTAAAAGAATAATGAATTGATCATTCAAAATGCACATGTTTACTATGTGTTTGGTAACGTGTCAATTGATGCCGAATACTATTAGTTGTCAATAGTTAGTTTCAAGGTATATAAAACATGTTTTGTTTAATTACTACCCTTGAGTGAATGTCTCCATTTATATTTTGCACAGGAGCTGTTAAACGCTTGCGTAGACAACTACACATAAACAAATTGCGAATTTTCAATAGCAATTCGGTGTCCTGGATAGTAAAGACGCTGCGTCAAAAATTGTCTCGCCTCTCATCGCTGCGGGTTCGAATCCCACTGGGAGCTCGACTTGTCAAATGAGAAAGTTTCGATTATTACGGATGGCGGGAGGTTTTTTTCAAGAAAAATGGAGTAATCAGCCTCTATCACAAAAATATCGACCGTCATGTATGGCTTAATCTATGATAAAATTTAAGTAAAACACCATTCAGACAAACAAAATTTCACACAGCACATTTTTTTTCAAAATAGTTCTAACCCACACTACTCGTATATAAAAACATGTTTCCCAATACCTGATTAAAAATATCCATAGATGTGTCTCATAATTCAGGTGTTTTTGCCTTTGGAAAATGACAACCGTGAGAGGTATGGAGCGTTCGAGTACGAAAACGTCAATTGAAAGTAACAATGGATATAAAAGTCGAACAGGAAATGTAGCGTTCAAAAAGCAGCATTCCAGAAATATAGCATAAAACGTTTTATGTACGTTTCCGACTTCCAGACAGGACACAATTATGGATGGTTAAGGGAAGCCATTTGTGTGGCTAAGTATTTGATGCGTTAATGATGACGACAGGAAGTGGTGGTATACTTTTGTAGACAGGACACAATTCCCAACGCTACTTGGTCATTGAAAAAGCATGGGAAGCTTGAATATTTACAGCCAGCACGCTTCATGGATCATCAACTCAGGTATATAAATTGAGGCCCGCTCTTAGTTTTTTACATGTATAGCATTGCTATATTGAGGGTAAGAATAGCTTAACAACACTTTGTAATTTATTTTAATGAGGAAATATATCTTCATAATTTAGCTTTTGAATACAAAACTTATTTGGTATTTCTTAATTGCTTTTAGACCAAAAATCAGAGCACAACACAATAAATATACAACATTCTTTAATGTGTTATTATGTGTACTGGTTACAATGTTTATAGGGTGGGCCTCATAATCTGAAAATAAATTGAATATCACACTTTGCTCATGAAATTGTATGGCTAACAGTGATTTACAGTTACCTATAGAAATTCTCCCCTCCCCCCTCCCCACTCCTCCACCCCTCCCCAAATACATCATAGCATAAAACGTTTTTGTGCACGTTTCCGACTTCCAGATGAGGACACAATTATGGATGGTTAAGGAAGTCATTTGTGTGATTAGTTATTTGATTTGTTAATGGTGACTACAGGAAGTGGTTGGTATACTTTTGTAGACAGGACACAATTCCCAACGCTACTTGGTCATTGAAAAAGCATGGAAGCTTGAATATTTACAGCCAGCACGCTTCATGGATCATCAACTCAGGTATATAAATTGAGGCCCGCTCTTAGTTTTTTATGTGTATAGCATTGCTATATTGAGGGTAAGATAGCTTAACAATACTTTGTAATTTATTTTAATGAGAAATATATCTTCATAATTTAGCTTTGAATACAAAACTTATCTGGTATTTCTTAATTGCTTTTAGACCAAAAATCAGAGCACAACACAATAAATATACAACATTCTTTAATGTGTTATTATGTGTACTGGTTACAAATGTTTATAGGGTAGGCCTCATAATCTGAAATAAATTGAATATCACACTTTGCTCATGAAATTGTATGGCTAACAGTGATTTACAGTTACCTATAGAAATTCTCCCCTCACCCCTCCCCACTCCTCCACCCCCTCCCCAAATACATCATAGCAAGTTTCCGACTTCCAGAGAGGACACAATTATGGATGGTTAAGGGAAGTCATTTGTGTGATTAGTTTATTTGATTTGTTAATGGTGACTACAGGAAGTGGTGGTATACTTTGTAGACAGGACAACATTTACGGATCGTTAAGGGAAGCCATTTGTGTGGTAGCTATTTGATTGTGTAATGATGACAACAGAAAAGTGGTGGTAAACTTTTGTAGAGAGAACAAAATTACCATTAACCAAAGTTTATCCTGTAATCAGTAGTCGACGGTTTTACACGGTTAGAGCGATTTTAAAAAGCTGTCATACTTTTACATCTGCTGATTTACCGTTAATTTAAAACAATGCCAAATCCATCATACACTGGAACCATTATAATACACTGAACAAAATACATAATTACTCACTTTTTTATCTTAACTAAATTTCTTATTTTAAATATATACATGTATTTAAATACATGTATTCATCTTTTGACCAATGGTTTGTAAACTATTTATTATTTTGTTTAAATTATTACATCGTTTGAGAGTTACCTTCGTTTTATAGGAAAACAAGAAATGTGCTGTTAAAACGCATAACATGAATCTAAAGAAATATAAAAAGATCGGACAGGGAAAGTAGAATTCAAGGAGGACAGTCAACCACAAAACACAGAGAAACAAACACGCAAACAGACAAACAAGAGGGCAAAAGTAACAATAAATGCAAACGACATCACAAACACAAAAGGGTTGACAACAGGGCTACCGGCTTGGAACGTTCAGTGGCAAAGTAGGCCACTGTGGGGGGTTTAAACCGGTTATAGGGTGCACCTAACCTCACACTTACCCTACTGTCATCCCATTAAAACAGGACAGTGTAAATAAAGAAATCCCCGCCATGATCTAATCTCTAACCAACCAGGCAGCATCAATAGGCAATATAGGTAAAACACAAATATGCTCGTGTAAATATAATACAAAAAACAATAGCCTAGAAAGCCACAATGAAGGTACTCAGTGACTTGGCAGAAGCCAGAGCAACAAGAGAATAAACCATTAAGGGCACGACAAGAAAGATCATAGACAAACATCAAACGCCAACGTCCCAATGGGCCTTAGGTAGGCATCATAAAAGGGTCCACAGCCTGTCCGGTCATCGTACAATTAAAGAGGAAAGCATAGTGGCGAACTGTAAAAGGGTCCACCACCAAGCATGCAGTACGTTGCAAAATGATAGGGTCATAACTTATTTTGATAAAAATATAAACTTCTTAAAATTGGTAGGAAATAATATTTTAAAAAAAAACATAAATGTTTGACCCGCATTAACAAGGTACATATATTACTGCTATATTGCTGCAATATTATTGTAATTTTACTGCAATATTACTACATTACCAAGGTACATATCTTACTGCAATATTACCGCATTAACTAGGTGCATGTACTACTGCAATATTA